>OMKP01032377.1:0-10420 GCA_900302375.1 Bathygadus melanobranchus
CACTGTGTTTTTACACTGTAAAAAATGTCCGTAACATTAACACTGAAATGCTGTAAAATCACTACATAAAAAACCTGTAAAGGGAATTACAATGAAACATTGTTAACTTTGCAGTGTAATTTAGTAAAATGTTAAACTAAATATAACTGTAAATTTAAAAGTAAAAAAATGTTCTTTACACATAATTTACGTGTTCAAAATACTTATTGATGTTATTGTGACACACAAATACTGTATTACAAAAACAATGCAATCCATATTAAATGACAATAAAACAGTGTTAATATTACAGCGTGATTATGTAGACCAAGGGTTCCCACACTTTTCAACCCGCGACCCCCAAAATAACGGTGCCAGACACTGGCGACCCCCCGGATGTGACTGAAAAAAAAAAAAAAAGAAGTTTATATCCATGCATTGCGCGACTCATAGCGATGGCAGCTGGTTGCATTAGTTTCCCCGAATGTGTGTGTAACGCATTAAAGTCCCGGCCCTAATTATAATTTGAACTACCATGTTTCATAATTGTTACAACTATGGCTGATTTTTTATTCATTTTTTTTTTTCAAAATGTATTTTATTTATGAAAATAATTTCGCGACCCACCCCTCGGCGTCCCGCGACCCCCCAGTCCCCCCACTTTGGGAACCACTGTAGACTTGAACCTGTTTTTTTTTTTTTATATGAAATGACATTTTTCCAAAATGCCAAGACTGCCACCATGGCATATTTATTTATGCCATTTTCGATTCAATAGCAGTAACATCTGGATTGTTTTCAATGAATTAGGCCAATGTTTAAACAAAATACCCTGAATGAATGAACGAACACTCAGAAGAACTTTGGAGGAAGTACCTGGCAGTGGTAAGTTAAACATCACCTTTATTACTGTCTATGCTTTGATGTCACGTTTTACTCGGTTTTAGTACGTGTTTAAACGTGTATATTTATTGGTTTTAGGGTTTTACTCAGAATCTTAGGTTGCTAGACGTGTTGCCAAGGGGAGACCTGTAACTCCCACCCGGATGTGTTATGATTCGAATTCCAGCCCGCGCCAAAATTCTTCTACCGTTACTTAGCCTACTGTTCGCAGCACAGTACAGTACAGTCGAGATACGAGATTGGGGAGTTATATGCCTGCACACCGTTGTCCAGTTGTCCCTTCTACATGCTTATATCGCGTTGTAAGTTACTACTGCTTATCCTCCCCCCATCCTCCGCCGAGTCTCGCCACCGGGATTATCGTATGTGCACACAACGTAGAGCAGCCGCTTTTCCCGGCGCTCACATGACTTCTTCTCCCTTCTCCGTCAAAACCTCCGGCTAGCATAACGACCGCGGCGGCGGCGTGCGTCCCCATGTCTAGAAGACATGCGCGGCGGTGGCGGAAGATTTCAGAATATGTTTTTCAATGTTAGATATTTCATTCGATGCCCATGTGTTATGAGAGTATACATTAGCTAAAATGATTGTCTGCCGTTTTTGCAACAAGACATTAGCAACGTTAAAGGGTTATGTACTACACTGTAGAATCCATAGGAACGAACCACGTTGTGTTTTTAAATGTGACTACGCTGGTTGCAAGCAGACATTTTGCACATATTCGGCATTTAAGGGTCATTTCTATCGTAATCATAATGAGCCCTCGTTTTCTGTTGGTTCTGATCGTGGTACAGCAGCCATTGTTTCAAATTTAGCTTGTGCTATTTCACTGTGCGCGCGCCAGTTTCAGACCGTTAAAGAGCTTCTGTCCCATTTAAAAGAACATCTTGTGGATGGAAGACCTGTTGCATGTCCAGTAACAGGTTGCAAAAGTACATTTACTGTTAAGTCATCCTTTACTGCGCACATGTCCAGGAAACATAAAGAGTGTTCAGTGGCTAGCATCAGTGACATTTATAAGGAAGTTACACCACAGTCCTCTACTGCTGAGTTTCCTGAGGCTTCCCATAATTTAGGCCCAGATGAAGCTGAAAATATGGAGTTGCCACAGAATTTGAACGAGTCCTTTATGAGAAATACATGTTTGTTCTACCTGAAGTTACAAGGCCAGCTCCTTCTTCCAGCATCAACTATACAAATAATTGTAGAGGAAATGCAGAATTTACATGAATTGGGACAGGAGTACACTTTGAGTAAACTGCAATCAGTTTTGAAAGAGGAAGTGAGTCTTACAGATGATGCTATCGCTAAAATCTTTGGCTGTATGAAGGATTCAGATCTGTTCTCTACCTGTCACCAGGGCCCACTGAGGTCAACATATTCAAGAGCACAGACATTCAAAAGCATGTTTAGGTACATAGAACCTAGAAGGGTTGCATTAGGAAGAAATGAAAATATGACACAGAGGTCTGCTTATTACATTCCTGTAAAGCAAACATTGGCAAACTTATTAGAATCAGAATTGTGGAAAAATGTAATGTCACAACAGTCTTGTGAGTCAGATACACATGTTTTTGGTGACATAGGAGATGGGCATATCTGTAAGTCAAATGAGTTCTTCGTTGCAAACCCAGGTTGTCTTAAGCTGATTCTGTACCAGGATGCGTTCGAAATTGTCAACCCCCTTGGCTCAGCAAAGAAAAAACACAAACTGCTTGCAGTGTACTTTACTGTTGCTAACATGCCTGTTCATGTGAGGTCCAACACTGATCATATGTCCCTTGTCTTGCTGTGTGGTGAGAATGACTTTAAACACTTTGGTACTGCTAAGATCTTTTCAGAGTTGTTACAAGACTTAAAAGATCTGGAAGAAAATGGGATTGTTGTTGGTGGTGAAACAGTCAAAGGGGCTTTGTATTGTATTGCTGGTGACAATTTGGGATCTCACAGTATAGGAGGGTTTACAGAAAATTTCAGCCGATCTCAATACTTCTGCAGATACTGTGAAATTACTCGACGTGACTTTCATGATGATCCAAATGTTTGTGGTCCACAGCGCAACCGTGAGAATTACGACACAGCTCTTGGACACCTACAAGCAGAAGGCATTCGAGACGTCAAAGGAATTAAGGTGAACTCAGTTTTCAACAACTTGGAATCTTTTCATGTATGTCAGCCAGGTCTTCCACCTTGTTTGGGCCATGACTTATTTGAGGGCATCTTATCCTATGATGTTGCACTGTATTTGAAGTATTTCATAAAAACAAAGAAATGGTTTACATACTCACTTTTGAACCGGCGCATCAAACAGTTCAAATATAAAGGATCTGATGCTCTCACAAAGCCATGCTGTGTCAACTCTGATGCATCCAGACTTTCAGGTCAGGCTGTGCAAAATTGGAATTTTTTGAGGTTGTTGCCTGTGCTGATTGGTGACAAGGTGCAAAATCCAGAAGATGATGTATGGCAGTTAATGCTACAGCTTAAAGACATTGTTGATTTGGTTTGTGCTCAGAAGGTTTCATTGCCACAAATTGCCTATCTCGACATCATAATCCAAGAGTATTTGGATTCAAGGAAGTGTTTGTTTCCTGAGAGCCTACTAAAGCCAAAACACCATTACGTACGACATTATCCCGCACTAATTCTAAAATTTGGCCCACTTATCAGATTATGGACAATGCGGTTTGAAAGCAAGCATTCCTATTTCAAGAGGTGTGCAAGGCATTTGAAGAACTTTAAAAACATCTGTCTAACATTATCTGAAAGACATCAAATGTTTCAAGCATATCTATCAACTGGACCAGGATGCAGTCTGCTGTTGCTGGTGAAAAACAGTTGTACGTTTGTCCCCAGTCTTTACAGTGATGCAATTATGCATGCTGTTAGTGCTTTTGGGTTTTCAGAAAATGATACATGTGTCACCACTGAAATACAGTATAAGGGTACATCATATAAGAAGGGAGATTTCCTTGTTTCAAAAAATGATGAGTCCATGGAGTTTGGAGAGCTCATTGTCATTTTAATCCAGCATAATGCAGATGTGTATTTTGTCTTGGACATGCATACATCTGAGTATCACAATGAATACCACCTGTACTCTGTAACAAAACAGAATACACAGTTGTTTTGCCTCAACATTACCAATTTGGTCGATTTTTATCCCTTAACGTCATACATCCTCAATGGGCACCGAGTCATTCCATTAAAGCACAGTGTTTTGTCACAGTAAAAATCCACATACACGATACTGCAGAACTGCCATCAGACACACAGCAACTTCAACCGGTAAGGCATGGTGTATTATAGGTGTAATTATAGCTGTAACAGCCCACTTCTGTGTATATAGTTTATATGTTCAGTAAAACTCACTAGCTTAGTGTTGCCTGACTAAATGTCTAATTGTCTTTCTTTTTTCTATCCTGCAGAAATGGCATTCCTACAAGATGCCATCAATGAGGTCCTGCCTGACCTCTCTGATGGGGCAAAGGACATGTTAGTGGAAACCCTAGTAACACAGGGGGTAGAGACATACGCTGACTTACAGTATATAACAGAGGCAGATTTAATGTCAGCGCTAAGACCTGTTCAAGCACGGAAAGCTGTGGCTGCATGGAAGGTGAAATGTAAGTATGATACAGTCAGTTACCATAAAAGAAATGTAGGATTGATCTGAAATGTATGTGTCCCTAATCTGTTGTGTGCGTGGTGTGTTTTAAAGGCCAGACCCAGGATAGTAACACTTCATCCAGCATCCAGGAAGGTGCTTCATCTCTTCCCTCAGTCTCACCAGGACCTTCTTCATCCTCTCAGTCTCTCTCACCAATATCTACCTCAACCTGTTCCAGCGGCTGTCGCAGCCCAGATTTCGATTGGGCGGATAATTTTGACATTCCATGGAAGAAGTTTCCAGAAGAATTGACCCAGTCTTTAGAGAGAGGGAAACGTCCAAGTCCAAAAATGAGGAGGGAGATGGTGAGGATCGTGGTTTGTGACATGATGCAGAAATCATCACACATAAGTAAAAGGCACACCACTGTTGTAGCCAAAAAAATAGTCTCTAAATATCCCAAATCACTGCAGGATGTAATTGAAGGGGATGTAATTGGGCCAGGGTACCACTCCCTAGTAAAACAACTCCAGAATCGAATCGAAAATGCAAAGCGTTCTACAACACCAAAAACGAGAAAAAGAAAACTACACACAGAATCTGACACGGACGAAATGCCCGCAGAAAAAAGAGCAGCAATTCAAGATACATATGGCTGCATCAAATGGGACCTACAGTTCATACCCCTTGGAGAGACTGCAGAGAGCCAACAGCAGAGTAGAGAAGAACTGCAAAGCCTGTCTAAACAAAATGCCCCAAATCAGGATGTGGTTAAACAACTCACCAGGTCAACATTCTACACCCAACGCAAAGAAGTCAACAGTGGAAAAGAGATCAAATACTTACTGGAGGACTGGCCATTTTTATTTGATGAGATTGGCATGGCTGTACACTTTGAGGAACTTACTGGAGTTAGTCTGAAGGAGACATTCATAAGGAATTTGGACCTTAAAGGGGAAAGACTCCTGAATTATTTGAAAACGGTTGCTGTGAACAAGTCGAAGAGGTTCTTCCAAGCTGCTGCAAAGATTCAGATGATGAGGGGAGAGCACACAGGTTCCCCAGGCGATGTGTTGAAGGTGGTGTTGCTTCTGTTGTCTTACTTCGACGAGAAGGAAGATGTCATGTTCTCGTACGTGGAAGACACATGCTTGGCGGGGGAGGTGCAGATGGACCAAGTTCCCTTGACACCAACCATTGTTGTTTGTGGTAAGTTAACCTTGTTGCTCTCTCTCACACATGCATACACATTCCAAACTCTCTCAAACACACGTTCATCGTCCTCTCATCCTTTTGTTGTTCATTGTATTTGTTTTTGTAGGACGATCCTGCTATTCAGCAAGGAGGTGGATGCTGAGTGTGGACCAAATCATCGTACAGGACAGTATCCCGTCTTTTACATCTGCATTGTGTCTGATGTTTGGCACCTTCTACTGTTTCAACATACACTACCCAGCAGGGTTGGCATCCACACTGGAGTTCTTACAAAGGTAAGTGTTTTTTAATTATTATTATCCAAAAAAAGATTGATTTTATTATTTGCCATAAACCTTAGTGACTACTGACTTCCTATTTCGCATAATTTATCAGTGGGTGTTCAATAAACGGTTAGTTAATAATAAGATTTTGTGTGTTTTTTTGATGAAGTCTTTCTGTTTTTAATGCCGTCTGAACTGATTTTTTTTCTATTTCTTTTCTTTCTCTTGTGTTTCACTGTTTCTCCAGATGTTTCTTTTCGATTAACCCGGAGAAGGGTACGAAAGTGGAGAAGACAAGCACCTCCCGTTTGCATGTGAACCCCAGAGTTCTGACTTTGATTCAAGACCTTTCTGACCATGAGTGGCGTACACAGTAAGGTTAATGACCTACAGTATGCTCATTTGATTTTTGATGGTCGTCTCTCTCAGACACACATACACACACAAACACACTCATTCTCCCATACATACGCACACATTTACACACTCATTCCCACACACACTCTTACACACATGCATATGCACATACTTTCACACAAGAGATGTTTGTTTGAACCTGTTTGTAAGGAAACCAATGTTCTGAATTGATGAAGGAATTAATGTTACATTTAATGATTTAATGGTTTAATGTTACACACTCACTCTTACACACTTGCAAACTTAAAGCGTCAGACCACCATTTCTGGAATTAAACACATTTTCCACCTCCCCTTGAGTTAAATAACTGAGTTTTACCTTTCTCCTGTTCATCCAGCCGTTCTCTGTGTCAGTCAATGCAATAGCTAGCACGTTTCATTGAGAATGCTTGAATCCTATTAGCCCACCAAGCTGACGTCTGGTAAAATCACACTTACATCACACCGGCATCTTTCCTGTTTAAAAGTTGTCTCTTTTGAAGTTGGAAAGTGTGATAACATTGAAATGAAACACAGTGATTTCCTAGGCAGATTTGACCAAGAACTATATTCTCGAGCCGGGGTGATAATCAACAAACGTTCTAAAGCTGCAGTCAGGCAGCAGAGCAATGATATGCAACACCAGAACATAGTTCCTGTTGACTGGGAGGGAACTATTTTCTTATGTTGCATATCATTGCGCTGCTGCCTGACATCAAAATTGGTGCGTTCGTTGATTATTACCCCGGCTCGAGAATATAGTTATTGGTCAAATCTGCCTAAGAAATCACTGTGTTTCATTTCAATGTTTTCACACTTTCCAACTTCAGAAGAGACAACGTTTAAACAGGAAGGATGCCGGAAATCCTAGGTACTTTTTAAGTGTGACGCTAACAGGTGTTAGCTTGGTGGACTAATAGGATTCAAGCAGTTTCAGTGAAACATGCTAGCTGTTGCGTCGCCAGACATAGAGAACGGCTGGATGAACAGGAGAAAGGTAAAACTCAGTTATTAAACTCAACGGGAGGTGGAAAATGAGTGTAATTCCAGAAATGGTGGTCTGACGCTTTAAACCCACACATTCTCTCTCCCACACATACACACTGACACACACGCACATATACACACACACACATTCCCCCACATATACGCACTCTTACACTCACACAGACACACACGCATACACACATACTTTCAGACATGACAGATGAAACATGTTTATTTCTGATGTTTCTTTGTTGTTTTGTTTTGTAACAGTTCTGTAGCAGTCTGTAGGTACACCCCCCCCCCTCCCCAAGACACACACACACTATATCCCCACTTATTTCCAATTTATATATTATATTTGACTGCCTTTAAAATGTTTTTGTACTGTTTTTTCATGGCTTATTCCATTAAAGTATATGTGGTTAAGGACATCTTTGTGACATGCATTGATTTATATTTCAGTATTAACCCTGTTTAATGATGAGGATTTTGCAGTAAAATAATGTTTGACATTTTTAGTGAAGCCAAATGGGATTGATGTACAATAAGCAACAAATGGACGTAAAACATACTGAAATAATTGGTTTCATAGCATAACATCTATGCTAATATAACAGAAGTCCAGTGTTTAATATACAGGTTTAACATGTAAATACATGTTATTCAGTAAAGGTAATTCCTGTTTTGTTGTATATTTTACAGAATTCTTCCGGTAACCACAGCTGCCAATTTTTTTCCGTAAAAAAAACAGTAATTTAATAGCGTAATATCCATGCTAATGTCACAGAAATCCAGTGTGTAATATACTTGGGATTGATGTACAATAAGCAACAAATGGACGTAAAACATACTGAAATAATTGGTTTCATAGCATAATATCTATGCTAATATAACAGAAGTCCAGTGTTTAATATACAGGTTTAACATGTAAAATATACATGTTTTCTGTAAAGGCAATTACTGTATTGCTGTGAATTTTACAGAATTGTTCCGGTAACCACAGCTGCCAGTTTTTTTCCGTAAAAACTACGGATTTTTTTTTACAGTGTACAACTTTCACCATACAATGAGAGCAGGAACTTTTTATTAAAAGAAATCTAAGGTATAAGGTATTGCTGTTTTACTATTCATGAAACTGAATTATTCCCGTCAAAAAAAGGGAAATGAATTGAAATACGTAGCCTATACTTCTTCAGATTCTAAAATTAAAAAGGCCCAACGAGTCAGCCCTTAATTAAAGACCTAGGAATTGCATTTATTTTTATATAACACATTTCCATGGACCTGACAGAAATCTGCGCGGGTCATGATTGATTAACCTAAAAGGACATGAGAGTGTACAGTCGATACACGCGCTAGAGAACCGCACACAGCACACGCACGCTGTAATGTAAATAAATAAGCAAATGTCGCTGAAATTCATATGATCGGACTGAAGAAAATAAATGGAATCCCCCATCCGTGAGGTCCCATGGCGAGCACCCGCGGGTGCCGCGCACCACCCTAAACAACGGGTGCACCTGCAGCAGAACCACCTGATACTTATTTACCTGCTTCTTTTTTTTTTCATCAAATTGCTTAATTTCTTTCAGCGACTCGTCTTTGATCAATAAGCAATTAATTTCCCCAGGCAGAGGGAATAGCAGGTCCTTAGCATGCGGCCGCATTGTAATGACTCCTCAGTCTGGGCTACGCAGGCGGCTACGCTCTCAATGTCACTTAGAAAGCAATTAGACGAAGCAGGAGCACAAAACATATTTTAAATTCTCAACTTTCCAGAGTTATTTAGATCACCCCCTTAGATCAGAATAGCTGTATCAGTTTTTATCGTGGTGTAAAACATTCATGTGTGCTCTTGTTACTCTGCGGATATTCTTAATTCTGTGAAGATTTTCTAGTCATTATTTTTGGAGGAAAAGTAACCAAAAGCAGAGGCAGAGTTGTAAACATGTTTCTAAAAATGCCACACACACACACACACGCACACGCACACGCACGCACACGCGCACACGCACACACACACACACACGCACACACACACACACACACACACAAAGAAAAAAAACTAGTGGTATCATATTGTGTTTTTATGTGCAACGTGTTTACTAAAAGTCACCTTGGTGACCATAAACATACAATAAATATGCTGTAATTCTAAATGATGGTCTCATTGGATAATGACATGCAATTAAAACATTGTAACAACAATAATAATAAATTATTAGCTGTAAGGCATTGGCCCCCATTTCATCACTGTGCATATCACAGCGTTTGAAATTAAATTGCAATAAAAAAAGTTTGATATATTTTGTAATTATTATTTTATTAATATATTATTATGACTCTTAAAGTCAGAGAAGTGCTTCCAGTGAGGACGCATACAACGTGTGGGTCTTTCTACAGCTTTGTAAACATTGCCTTTGTATACTGTTGTCTTTCAAAGGAAGGTACACAACCTAAAATACAATGTGAATAACGCCTAGCCAATCAGGATCAAAACCATGATGGCAGAATTAAATAAATGTATATTAATATAATGGTATGTATCATTGTTTTCCCTCACCAAGGTGGAGAACACATCCCTCTCCAACTGCCTCGCACATCCCATGTAGACGAAGAAGTTTGCCTTCAGGGCTAACCCTAACCCTAATCCTTAACCAAGTAGTAGTTGTCTAAACCTAACCAAGTAGTTGTTGTCTAAACCTAACCAAGTAGTTGTTGTCTAAACCTAACCAAGTAGTTGTTGTCTAAACCTAACCAAGTAGTTGTTGTCTAAACCTAACCAAGTAGTTGGTGTCTAAACCTAACCAAGTAGTTGGTGTCTAAACCTAACCAAGTAGTTGTTGTCTAAACCTAACCAAGTAGTGTTGTTGTTGTCTAAACCTAACCAAGTAGTGTTGTTGTTGTCTAAACCTAACCAAGTAGTGGTGTCTAAACCTAACCAAGTAGTTGGTGTCTAAACCTAACCAAGTAGTTGTTGTCTAAACCTAACCAAGTAGTGTTGTTGTTGTCTAAACCTAACCAAGTAGTTGTTGTCTAAACCTAACCAAGTAGTGTTGTTGTTGTCT
>OMKP01032398.1:0-17787 GCA_900302375.1 Bathygadus melanobranchus
CGGCGACACACACACACACGCAATTATTGGCGTCGCCGGTGGAATGCCTTCTCTGCGTTTATCCCATCCTGACCGTCCTCCCCCAGGGAAAGCCAGGAGCAGTGGGCAGCCATCAGTAGAGGCGCCCGGAGACCAAGTCCAAGCGCTCAGTCCTGTCCTGGTCAGGGACAGGACCGAAGAGCAATCTGTTCTTCTGCATGTTTTTTTTGTTGTTGTTGTGGGGTTCTATGGGGGGAACCCGAGTGAACACGGGGAGAACATGCAAACTCCACACAGAAAGGCCCGGGAACCAGCCCCGACATGTTGCACCATGCGGGACGTTGTTGCGTGTTTACGTTGGTGAAAGTTATCCCTCCCTTGAGTTTGGTATTTGTATGTTAGAACTTCGTAGCTACCATTTACATGATTTTGTCTGTTGATGTATGATGTTTACATCGTATCCAGTAATTGGTGCTATCTTCTGTATTATTTTACAATAAAATCTTTGAATGAGAATTACGACGGTAAAGGTAAACGGTAAAGAACATCTCAACTTTACTCCAGCCTCTGGCTTTCTGTTGAAGCTTGTTAGCTATCAGTCGATTTGTGTACAGACATGCACATTAGTAAACTCAACAATATTGTACCTCTATGGAAAGCTTGGTCATCCACTTTTTATCAGCATGCCTTTGAGTTAAACGTTGCTCATACATGACACACGTTGATTGAAGAGGATGACCCAAGCTGTCCGTAGTGGTGCAATATTGTTGACTTTATCGTCATTAAATACAAGCAGATAGGACTTATATGTTCATGAATAGGGCACTGCACGGAGGGCATTGCGACTCAAGCGGTTGCGAGCATCCTCTTACGTCGCTTGAACTCTTAAGTCTCTTGCGGCTCGGAGGGGGTTAACGTTTCAGACAGCCGAGGTAGGCAAAAAAAAAAAAAAGATAACAAATGGCTTCATGCCAATACGACTTACACTTCATGAAGATGGTCGTGTTGGCGTATAACGTCTTCCGGAAGAGAAGATCTTGCGTCTACAAATGAATAAGGCAAACTCAGATACAGAACGATGGTGTAAACTTGTATCCTTCACATTGCATAGTGTTATTTCTAGGGTTCATATCATTATGCAAATGTGCCTGAATTCGAGCGTAGCCTGTAGGGGAAGTTTCACCTCATCCTGGGCAACAATAGACGCTTTTCACAGTAGGAAAAACACAGCATAACATTCATTATGGGTTTGTTCTATTTAGGTGGACCAGTATAGACACTAGTCAAGTAAATATACATTGACCATGTTGGTGCTGCGACAGACATCAATAAAACTGGAACAGGAAGTCACTTTACCCACGCTCTGTGAAAAGGGTCTACTGCGATTATAATTGCATGTAATGTCAACGGTGTCTTCGTTTAAAAAGTGCACGCCATATGGATACCGGCGTGTTGTAGGCATCCAGATTAAACATGTGAAAGAGCGACATGGTCTTCAGCGAGCTAAGCCTTGTTGAATCCCACCTTATTCGTGGTAGCTAAACTAGCTAGCTAACAGCTGCTATGCATCCTTAGGCAAACAGATTCAGGTTACAATAATGGGCCACGCGTTAAAATTCAGTGAGAACTCACCGAGTTGAAGTAGACATTCCACAGAGAGACTTCTGCCGTCAACGCGGGGCTGATGAGTAACGCGAATAAAAGGCCACAACACCAATATACCCTAGAATATGACATCTTCATCCGTGCAGGTGAATGCATCCGCATCCAGTCCACTTCCGGGTTCCAGCGTAGTCGTTATCAGGCGTATCTAAACCACGCCCCCCTCCCAGGAATGCCGTCGGTCTGGACAGACGTCGTGAACGACGCGTGACGTCATGTCATGGATTCAGGCAGACTGACGTCACCTGCTGGACGGCACGGGGACAAGGGCACGAGGCATGGTGATAACGAATGGAATAAAGTATATGACAGTTATTGTGTCCATTACGCAGCTTTCTCTTAATATTGTATTTTAACGAACTTAAAATCAAAAAGCGTAAATTCCCTCCAAAACATCCAACGTCATTAATTAATTTCAAACATGGATAGTGAAAGAACTGATCATATAAGTCCGGATGTAAAATGCAAAATATTTTAACCGTTGCCGGTGTTCTCTGCTGCTTCACCTAATTTTAACCTAAAACGACATCCGGTTTCCGTCTATCGTCTGCCTGAATGCATTTGAAGGCAGCTTTAGGACACACTATAAACAGTATCCAAAAGTAAGCATGGACATCTTATTTTGGATGTTGATTTATGGAGGTTATAATTTCATATACACAAAGGAACGTTGAAAGGTTTTTAGGCACAGGGAGCATTAATGAATGTTACACATTGGTAAAAAAAAACATGGCCAAAATGCAATTATTCATGCTAGTATTTATATGTAAAAAGACCTGCAGTTTAAAATCAGATCAAATTTTATTGAAGTGTTAATATTTACAGTTCTTAATTGGTGTTAATAAATGTTACTAGATTTGCATGGCAAGTTATCACTGCTGTTGAAATTAGGTATAGCCAAGACTGACATTTTGGGGATTCTTTGAAATGTTCCGGTTTCCTTTAAAAAAACAATCCCACCCCAAATACAAATAGGATCATTCAACAGTCAGGCTGACCTGATGACAACCTTCATTTTCTCAAGACTATTAACAAAACAAATGGTAATCTTTAATCTAGAGACAAATGTCTTGTAGTTACACAAAAAAACTGATTCAAGGACAGACATTAAAACCAGACTGTTATTGTAAAAAGATTTATATAGAGAGACATACACTGAAGCTTCAGAAAGCAAAAGGAAGGCTAAATCATGGCCAATTTAAATCAACCAACTGACAAGGGACTGGGGAAAAAAATAATAATGAAAAGTTAATCGAGCATGCGTGCGTAACTTCACATAAACAGGGCAATGAATGTAAAAACAAAAAAAATTTTCCCAAGAGGACTCGAGGTGATGCGTCGACGGCAATGTCACAGTATCGTGTGAATGCCGCCGAAAAGACGTCACGTATTTAAACACTAGACGCTGCCGAGGGCAACCCCCTTCGTGTGCCCACGACTTCCTCTGAAGAGGAGACGCTTAACTTAACATTTAACTTAAGTGTTTATCCAAAACAGACCAAAATGACTACGCTACCCAATCAAAGCGACGAACCACTCAGAACTCCCAACAAATTGTGGAGGGATTTTAAAGAGAAAAAAAATTATAACTAAGCAACAAAATGATGTTATAGCAGAAGCTTGTTCAAGAGCATTTCGAAAGAACAAACTATTTCCTGCATATGACACGGTCACCGGGTCACCTGACCTGCAAACAGTTTCAAAATAAGAACCGGCCACTTCTCTCTCCATCACGCAAAGACGAGGACATGGGCGAGGTCGGTGACTAGGAGTGGTGGTGGTGGTTTCCGTGCATCAGTCCATTACGCTATGGGCTTGAGGAGAAGGGGGGGCAGAGCCAACCCTCAGTGCCGGCTCTCTGCCGACGCGGAGCGCGAACGGGACCTGGACGCCTGCTTGTTCTGAGCAGGGGGTGGGGAGCGAGAGCGGGACTTGGAGTGGGACTTTGAGCGGGACTTTGAGCGAGAGGGGGAGCGGGACAGGGAGCGCGCGGCCGGCTTGCTCCCCCTGGAGGACTTGCGCTCCGGGGTGCGGCTGGGAGAGCGGGGAGAGCGAGAGCGGGATCTGCGACGGCTCACCGAGCGGCTCTTTGAGCGGGAGTAGCTGCGGGAGCGGGAGCGGCTCTTGCTCTGGCTGTGGAGACAGGAAGGAGTGCATTAAGCTTTAGCCTCATAAAATACATAAAGATCACACTGCTGAATACCCTCAAGGCACCAACACCGCCAGGAGTGTACGCTCCCAGTGTTGTGAAAGACTTACAAAAAAAAACATGTCAAATGGTACGCATTTATATATGGCTGGGCACATATTTATTGAAAATATTACAACATGCTTACAAATTCCAGATACCATTCTAAACAGTAACTGAGGGTCATTACATGGAAATGTAAAGTATGGTATCTGACTAAAGCTGGTTTTCCGACTAACACTCACCTCCTTCTGCGATCCTCAAAGATCTTCAACTTGCGTCCATTCAAATCTGTGCCATCTAGCTTGGAGATGGCATTCTTCATGTCACTGCGAGATGCAAACTCAACCACCCTGTGGGTTTCAAAGTAAGAGCACCCACTTGTTAAAACTGACACAAAACCACCAACCTACCCCCTCCCTTCACAGAACACATTACAGTAATGTGGGGAAGAAGCAGGTGCAGTTCAGATCTTTCCAGGACAACAACGTACCCTTCATTTTTGTTGGTTCTGTGAGCGTCCACAAAGGTGACTTCACCTACTTTCCTCATCAGGTCTTTCAGGTCCTGTTCGAGCAAAAAGGTAGAAAGACGTTTAAAAAAGGACCAAAATAAGTGACCGTCTAGTGTCATTGAAAGCCTTTTCAAACCTGGACAGAAACAAAACCACAAGGCAGGCAACAGTAAACAGCATTCACACCTGTAAGTGTCAGTGGTGAGGCTTTGGTTGGAGTGCTGTGTGGTACTGGGGCATGGGTGGGTTTCCATCACCCAATGATATATTGATGGAGAAAAAAAATAAGTCCCAGTAATTGGGTCCTTAAATTTCAGATTTGCTTAAAAATGTTCAGCCAGAACATTCCCAACACTATTTTGACCTTAAGTTGTTTTGATTTATCTAGATACCAGTGCAGTCAGTGTGTACTAGTTTTTCCTCCTATAGTTTTAATGTGTACACTTAATGTAGGCCTACACCAGCCGTGCCAACATTAAACAGGATAGTGCAAAAAGGTATTGATAGGGCATTGAATAATTATACTATTGCTGAGTGGACAACAATCCTTTTAAGTAAATCTATCAGTGGCTAATCAATATGGGGTTCCGGCAAAGTACAGTGTAAATAATTAACTACTTTTAACTACCCTCCCTCCATCTACATCCCTGCAAATGTTCCTCCCCTACAGTTAACAGCCCAACCCCTTAAAAAAACCCAATCACATGAGTTTTATGCTACTTACCGTTCCATACCCAGGGGTAGATTAAAGCATAGAGCCACGAGTCCACATAGAAAACCAATGGAGAACCAATGCAGTGTTAAGCCCGTGAGAAACGACCACGGCCTTCACCTGGGAATCCGGCCTCCACAAGCAAGGACCCACCAGAGAGCGAGGAGGGGGGGGTGCTCGCCCAACTCAACACCCCCGCCCAAACTCCATCAGCAACAGAAAAACACCCAAACGGGATGGGGGGTTACAGCAGTCGGGGGGGAAGCCAGACCACAGAACCGCCAGACCTCCTTAAGCTACCGTATCCTGCGCTAGACCACTTTCACCCGCTAGGGGGCCCCCGCCAAGACTTAGACCAGCAGCAACTGCGTGTAAGGAGAGGCACCAAATGGACACTATTCAGACAAACAGCCAGGAGAGGGCGCTATGCACTGTAGCCCTCTCAAACTCGAGGGTGTGCTTCATGCAACTCCGAACAGAGGAAACCAAATGAGAACAGCTGCTAAAAAAAAAAGACGTGGTACAAAAAGTGCAGCCGTTTTAACGGTGCCTTCTGTGAAAGAAACAACGGTCAAATGAGAGAAAACAGGCTAAATTTGAATGTATTGTAAGCACACAGCGTCTACTACATTGTTACAATACTTTGAGTTAGCAGGTTAACAAAGGCTGTTCATTGCATTTGGAAAGTACTGAGCACAGTTATTATACATGGAAACAAACAGAATGAAGCCCTCACCTGCCAGCTGATACGAGACGAGAGGTTCTCCACTATGAGCCTGTGGTCTGTTCGCACAGGGGGGCCATACCTGATAAACAGTTACAAATGTGGATAACATGTTAGCTGTACACAGGCTGTACTACTACTAAATGTAGCACTGGATTGGATAGGCCTTAATTGCAACTCTGTTTCCTTCCCGTTTACTGTTACATTACCACTGCTACTTCTATTGTATTGTTGTCTTTTGGCCATTTGTTCACAACCAAGTTTGACTTTTGTGTAAGATGATTTGAGCCAATAAGATCTACTCTGCCAATTATATTCATGCTTGAGGGCTTCCTGCGAACCATTGCGTAAAGAATAAGATAGAAATGTATTAATCCCGAAGGAAATTCTTGATATATTATTATTCTTAGCATAGCCCATCAGCATGCAATATCCAACCAGAACTTGTATATTTAACATTAAGTAACATTAATATTAGATAGAGTTTTTCATATATTACCAATTAAGTAAGAAACTTAAGTGTATGCCATACAAGGAAGAGATGGGGGAGGGGAACCTTTAACCTGTAATACTGGTTCTGTGGGGTTACCGAAGAATCCAAATGAAATAGTCTACCATGAGGGAAACCAAGATGTCTACCTGGATCCACTGCTGCGGGACAGCCGCTGGTTGCTAAAACGTGGAGAGAAGCGGCTGGAGCCTGGGCCGTCACCCCGTCCCTTTCTGGAACGAGCCAGCTCAATAGTGACCCTGAGAGAGTGAAGGGAAAAACAGTCCATGGTTAACTTATGCAGAGTCTGTTATCCATTAACAGAATGAAAGAGTTACTGTTAATCTTACTCGGGCCTCGACAGAGAAACCGGACTTTACTAAACTGGTTGTTAGAATACCGTCGGCCACACGGGGACGCAATATAAACAGGCCATGCGAGCATTTCGTCATCTAGTCCTTACTCATCAATAAATATCGTTTAGTAATGTAGCTGTACATCATTACAAATACCTTTCACTGCACAGTTCCTTTCCGTTCAACTCGTAGACCGCATCGTCTGCGTCTCTGTGGTCGTCAAACTCCTACAAAATAAAACAATGGGATCAGTTCGGCACATTCAACAGTGAATTGACTCACTTACAAGAAAAACAATAAAACGTCCACATTAAAAAACAAAAAACTAACTTACAACAAAACCGAATCCGTTTTTCAAGTTGATTTCCCGAATGCGTCCGTAGCCCTTGAAGAACTTCTCCACGTCCCGCTCCCTGGCGTGGGGGCTCAGCCGGCCGATGAACACACGACAGCCGCTCATGGTGTACGGTCTGCGGGGAGACAAGCCACAGCGTCACCGCCACTCCGAACCCTCCGCACGTAGCCGGGGGTGAACGTGAACACACAGAGTCGACCCTGGGTCTAGCGTGGACGGCTAGTGTTACTTTGACGACATGCAGATGAGGCTAAGTAGCTAGGTTAGCTGGTAGCATGTGGCTAGCGTGCGGTTAGCTTCGTGTTAGCGCCTCTGTGATCCGCGACGTCCAACAAAACGCCTCCGTGTCTGTTTTGTTGTAGATGTATACAATCACAAACATATACTCACCGAAGTTTTGTCTGATGTTCTCCGCGACGGGTTTTCTCTGAGTGTCGGAGACAACTTGAGGGTTTTAGTGACTGGATCAAAATGGCGAGACGAGGCAAAGTACAAAACCACGGGGGAGGAAGAGGACGTGTTGCCAGGTTTGGTCATATCCGCATTTAGTCCAAATCACATCGGACTACATAGCCAGTACGAGATAAAGATACACCATTTAGATAATCCAAGGTGATATATATGTGTCACTTGATTCAAATATTAAGGTGCAAAAGTGACTCAAAAGACCCGAAAATAAGTAGAACTTTTCCTTGAAATATATTCATGATATATCATGGTCATGGCAACCTAGTTGTACATTTACATTGAAAGCGAATTTACATTGAAAGCGAATTTACATTGAAACTAGTTGTGACCTGATTACAGGCTTCGCTATTTCTCTTATGAGTAAACACGTAGGGTAGTGATTTGTAGGGAAATCATAAGGTTTACTATGTGACATGATCAGATAATGAATTTCATTATTGATGCTGGGGAAAAGTAATAGCCCTATTGTGTAGACTTAGCCAGTGTGATAACTGTGCTGTAGGCCTATACAACCTCCTCTGACACGATACGAAAATAATTTATTGAATCTACAACAATTAGAAAAATCGGTTTCTTGTCTCGACCGGGATGCAGAGACAGTAAAATGCTTCAAGTGTTATTCGATTTCTCAGAATTTATTCTAATACAGCATACCGTCTGAAACTTTCTTGCATTAGGAAAGGAACATACAAGGTTATGGATGTCACAATACAATTCAGATCCAAATGTTTGTCTGGGTGTTGGTCTGGCCAAATGTTTTGAGCATGGAACAAAGTGTGCAAAGTGTAATCAATCATAATATTCAAAACCATCAAAGAAAACCATCTTAAAACACAGCACATGATGACGTAAGAAAATACAAATAAATACGTTAAAATAGATGGTTTAAATATACATCCATACTCCATACCAACTAAAATGAAGACTTGTTGTCCACTTTTAAGTTTGTTCGAATGGCCACATGCCTTCCTGAGAGAGGGATAGGGACTAAGGATAGCCTATAAATGGTTTAAGGTTTCAGATTTAACAAAAACACATGCTAATTCAATGAGACGCATGCCTTGAGATTTTAAAAAGCAAATTGACAGCCTACATTGAATCAGCAAACAACAAAAACAATTGTCTCCACGAAAACAATAATGAATCAATTTCCTTTATCCATCTCATTGTGACAAATGTAGACCGCAGACTGCAGACCAGGAGGTTAAAGTTCAGCACCATAATGTTTAATATGAATTAATCAATATCTAATCAATATATGAATAATTACAATAATTAAAGGTTTCATTTTTTTTTAAAGGGGCCACTGTTCTTCGTTCAAAGTAAATATACAGAGAAATATAATATGCAGAGTAATTTAATCTTGAATAACATTATCCATGTACAAGTACGTACGCCTTTTTGCCAAATAAACGTAAAGTGATGAAAGTGTGGATATGGGTGGAAAACCGAGGTGATTAGTCTAAGTTCCACCCAGACACTTGGTGTATCAGTACATTGTAATACATGTCAGAACTACAAACTCAGGAAGTTAGTAACACAGTTGTTGTAATATAAAGTTCCCTTCATTATAAAAGTTTAGACCATCAACTTTTTGAGAAAGTCAGGTTCTTGTTTATTGTCTATAGAGCTGCTTGGTTTTACATTGATTTGCTTTGAAATAAAAATACTGTCCACAAAGTTCATCAACGCGACGCCCAGATAAAACCAAGCCGTTTATTGGTATGGTTTTAGAAATGGCTCACAGTTTACATTACCCTTCTACGGTATAAATACGTCACGACTACAAACCTCTGTTTCGTCATACCGGCTGACTTCGATGGGTGTGTGGCATTTACAGGAATAAAGACTACATTTCCCATGATAATTAGATGATTTCTCATTAATTGCATCTGGTTGCCATAAAGCTACATCCATTCAAGTTTTGAACTGTCAAACATATTGGTGGTCTGGAAATTTGGAAATTTCAGTCAGTGGTGATAATTACATGGAAATAACCATGAATTGTAAGTATGATTACCTATGACATCATGGTTGTATCAATTCAGCAAATTTAGGTGAATGCTGAAGGGTAGGGTGTTAGACTCGAAAGGTACGAAAGGTACTGGATGCAATTAAGTCCACAGGCCAACCTGGAGGCATCGTTGAGCTGGATGCCCTAACCCCTACCTGCTCGCTAATCACCTGGATCTGAATTCACTGTCTGAAGTTGCTTTTGGTGAAAAGCATTGTCAAGCCAGGAAGTTTGGTGAAGTGAAACTCACTGTTGGCCTATAACCAGTAACCATCTTTACGTTACTATGCCAGATTGTAAAAACATGGTCCAAAGTAAACCTCTAAAGATGAACAGGGGGAAAGCATGGTACGATAGTGTTAATACAAGGCCACGTAGAGGTTATCCAACAAGTACTGGTGGACTGTCAGCAGGTTAGGAGTTCCTGGTAGTCTGTGTCCTCTCAGCTAGCCAGAGGAGGGTGGGGGTAAAAGGCTGACACGGGTTTAGAGTTTCATGGAAAAATACTAAACACAACTACTAATAAAACCTCAGACCCAAGAGGAGCTGCGTTCAAGACCTTCTCAGCATAGAATTGGGGTCTGCGCTTGCCAGCTGCCCGTCTCTCAATGCATCGTTTCAGGCGGCAGACTCTGGAAGCCTCTGGAAGCCTTGCTTCGATTGAGGACCAAGAACAGATTTTCATTCTGTTTTTCCCTGCCTCTTTTCCCACCGGAGGTGAAGCAATGTGAGGTCAGGTGGTTGGTTGGTTCAGGTCTTACAGTTACAACAAAGCTGTTCAGGAGGTCAGAGGTCACCGGGTCTGGTACAAGGAGGGACATGGAGGAGGAGGCTCGGGTCAGACCTGCCTCAGACGCGTGTGTGGCGACAGCTGTGGGAGGAGCCAGAGCCGGAGCCAGAGCCACCACCACTGCCAGTGGCCCCTGTGGGCGAGGAGGGCGAGGAGCGGTCTTCGTCGCTGGTCTCGGGGTGGTCGTCCTTGTGTAGGCCCAGGCTGATGTGGCTCTGTAATGCGGCAGGGGTCAGCCACTCCTTCGGCAGGCAGCTCTGGAGGAAAGGGATGCAGGAGCTGAAGTAGGCCAGCCGGTTCACCCAGCGAGGCACCTCCCGCCCGCACAGCAACTGCAAGAGCAAAAGAAAATAAAACCTCAAATATTAACATAGAAATATTGAGGGCAGAGGACATCAAAGTCTGTACTTTTTACTTTTAATCTAATCAAGTAGTGTGTTATCTTTTTTGTTAAATGTTTTGTTAATATTTTAAACTAATTTCAGGTTCTTGTTTTGCACTGATCTATGCAAACGTCAAAGCAATTTTTAAATAAAAAAAATCTGGTCTCAAACAGAAAGCAGTAGCAGAAGAGGAAGGAGAGACGGGAGGAAGGACAGACAAGGACGTACCTCTGACAGGGACGAGGAGAAGTGGTTGCAGTTTTTATGCATCAGGTGGTATGCGTTTCCCTTGAACTCCTTGCCCAGCTCCTCCATGATCTTATCCATGTCTTCCTCCGTGAAGTCTGTCGTACCTAACGCTATGGCCTCCCTGTTTTCAAAACAAATTAGATCTTTTTGTATCTATGAACAACTGGGCCAGCCGATCAGGAGGTAGGTTTGCAGGTTCAATCCCCCGGTTCGGTCCAAAGCGTTTTATTTACTACTGACTATCAGAGACATTTACGCTTATCCAAAGTGACTTACAACGAATAAATGACTTATACAATACATGTGATAAAGAAGCAGGTAGGCAGGGGCACCTTGCTCAAGGACAATTCCAGGTAGGCTTTGGGGACTTTTGGGATGGAACTCAGAACCTTTGAGCTGAGACGCTAGTTTATCCATGACACTACGCTGCCCTGTGAAGGTTAGGTTTGTACAACATCGTTGGTGGTGACATTTCACATGGCATCTCCTGTGGACTCACTTGAACTTGAAGGTCTCTCCCAGCTCACTGGCGTTGCCGGGGTTTATCTCGAAGATCCCGCTAAAGGGATACGGATGCCCACCATACGCAAACTCTGGGGTGGGGAAGCAAAACGTTCGAGACACGAGGTCAGCACTTCTAATGAACGGCAACCACTGCTGCAGTTACAGTAGCACATGTCTGGTTCAACATGCACGTAAACGGCCTCTATTTTACCACCAGCCGTGAGGATGGTTAGTCATAAGAAGTCATTTCAAAATCTATCCACTGGTGACATCAAGTGGGAGTCACCACAAAGATATGATGGATAGCCTCCCAGCCTAACCAGTTGGTTAAGGTCCACTGGGTTGGCAGTTAGGCTGATCTATCTATCTCACATCTGGGTGGACACACCCACTTGTGATGTCACTAGCAGAGGATAGAGTTTGACTATCACCCTCACCCCTGGTGGTAAAATAGAGGCCATTACCAATGCAAATAATCCAGATTTAGTTGAGGCCTTATTCAAGTAATTGAAGTCCTGATTTAGGCTCTGGAATACACAGTGGCTGTTCCCTTGGCTGTACCAGTCATACATAAACACACACACACACACACAAATGACACAATGTGATGACTCACTGATGACTCATTCTGGAGAGGGTCTCATAGCAGAAAAGTAAGTCGTCATTGGATTAGATCGTGTCAGCTCAAGACCCAACATGGCCACCATCTTCCTTACCTCTGCCGTAGATCTCGATCCCGCTGTGGAAGACCCCGATGCCCAGGTTGGAGGTGTACTCGTTGATCCAGTACTACGGCAACAGAAGGACAAGAGATCAGCATACAGCATAGATATGTTTTCCACAGTTTATTATTAATGAAGCACAATATTTTGCCACGTTTCCATCCTGCAACCACATATGTGTGCAAGATGACTGTAGGAATCAGTAAAGGTTAGGTTTACTTATGTAGTTAGTCTATACCACACTGGTGTACTATGTACTGTGATATAGATATATGTGTGTCTGTGTGTACACCACCACTTCGTCCTGAATACTTTCATGTAGCTGAACACATTAAATTGTCTTTTGACCTTTGTGCACAAGACAACTGTAACCATTGATGTTAACAGAGAAACAGGAAGTCGGTTGATGAATCATAGTGTCACTTCCTGCCTCCTGCTGTCACATGCTAACCCCACCCCCAGGCTTACCCATCCAGCCAGCAGGTCAAATGTTAAAAGCCATCTACGAACACCCAGCGGTCAATTATTAATCACAGAACAAGATTCCCGGCTCACAATTAGCCTAACAAAAGCATCTGCCCCTTCAAAGTGCATCCCACATAATGAGAGCAATGGATAAGTGTATAGTGTACTGTGTGTTGTGTGTATTGTATAGTGTACTGTGTATTGTATAATGTACTGTGTGTATTGTATAGTGTACTGTGTATAGTATAGTGTACTGTGTGTAGTGTACTGTGTATAGTATAGTGTACTGTGTGTATTGTATAGTGGACTGTGTATAGTATAGTGTACTGTGTGTATTGTACTGTGAATATTGTATAGTGTACTGTGTATATTGTATAGTCTACTGTGTACATTGTATAGTCTAATGTGTACTGTACACTGCTTCATGTGTCTTTTGTCAAAGGACATTCGTTCACCCTGACCAAAAAATGTCTTTAGTGTGAAGTCATGAATCACAAATGCTACCAAAGTCAACATTTTCTGACTGTACAAGCAGCACTTACTGGTCAACACTTTCAGTTTTTTTAAGCCAGTGTTCTGATATCTCATCGCATGCCAAGCGCTGAGTGCATGAGACCACCAGACTCCCACAACATCCCACTGGCCATGCAGACACGCGTCACTGAGCGCAGTGGTTTCACATGCGAGAGGACCAAACCGTTTGCTACTTAGCACCACATAGGATTTGTTTAATTTGGCTTCATCCACAGCAACTAACAGTGAATTCAGATACATGTCATCAAGGGGCAGTATAGGGGGGTATAGGGGGTCAGGGGGCAGCTTTCTCATGGAGGCCTACAGGTCGGCTGCACACGTCAGGTTTCAAACCCAGAACGTTTTGGCTGAGAGTCACCCAACCACTAGACTATCCTGCTTCTACAGCTCTATGGCTCTCTCTGATAAGATGCTCAGAAAGAGATCTGATTGACTTCCTGTCTTTCGTCACCAGCGTCTCTCTGGGAGCCAGCGTGACACATCCGGTATGAGACCCGGAGGACAGCGGTCTCCTGGGGCCTCCACTAGGTCCTCATTTCTGAGACTACTTGAAGATATCAGGGTGTGTGGTGTAAGAGAGACTAGGTGCATGATGTGTGTGAGCAAGTGTGTGTGTATGCATGTGTAAGAGAGATGTGGCTGTGTGTGTGTGTAATTTAAGTACAGTTAATGATCACGTCTCAAAGACACTCTGTTATTCAGTATCCATACGAGCACATGGTCACATTAATATTTAACCATAATGGTATACCATCACTGAACCATCAATGGAGGCATGCTCCCAGGTATACAGTCAATCTCTCTCCTGAATGAATTACATTCCATTCTTTTAGAACTTATTTCTAAATTGCCAAATTTGGAACACAATTTAACTTTGTGTCAAAGAATCTTTTAAGACAAATGTGTAAATGCAGCTACTTGGTATGAGTGAAGGATGTAGTGGTCTTGTGAATGAGGGTCCGATCGTGCAGGACATCAGAGACTTGTGAAGTGTTGCAGATGAGAACACTATTTGTAACTACTACTATTACGAAATTGAAATGCACCTGCGTCTTCGACAACTTTACACACGTATTTTAATTCGTAGGCCAGATTACCAACACAGTGAAAAAGTTAAAGTGAGAAAAACAACGGGTGGTGCCTGGTTATTATTATTATTATTATTATTATTATTATTATTATCCGTATCGAGGAATACACAGCCGTGAGAAGAGGAGGCCTACCTCACCTCGCCTGTCTGATCAGATATTAGAAGATGTATTAAGACTGTAGGCATACAGACAATGAAATATATTGCATCGCAGCAGATCACTCCGTCTTCCGTTATGTTCGACAGTGAGCCAGCGGTGGCAGTATTATTTATCTGATCTCAGATCAGATTTGAAGGGCAGGGCGCAGAGGGGTCGATGTGGATGCTGTGTGTTGTTGGGGGTTAAGTGTTGGTGTACCGTGAACACCGTACTACAATGGCAGGATGCTTGGAACACATAGGTTCGCCATCCAACCGTGTTTTGTACACTTTCTAACAACACACACTACTACACTTCATGCATTGCGTTATTTTCAGCGAAGGAGGACCGTTGCTTACCATATCATATACATTAAGGATTACAGGTTCATTCGCCATGATTTAAACCTGAGAGGAAAAGGCACACGTCCTGTAGCCCTTAGTAGTAGTTTCAGCACCTCTTGTTGACCCAAACAAGACCAGCACACAACGGAACGGACGTCAGAAACCGTTCGACGGGAGCGCTTGGTCACTGGAAGCAGTTCGCCTCCTCCCCCCCTGAAAGGGAAGTTGTTTTTTCCAGAATAATGTCCAAAGAAATTATATCTACAAGTGTATACAAAAAATAGCGCCCGGGAATATGTCATAGAATCATTTTTGCTCCATTTAAATATAGATTACAAAAATCGGAAAGCCCTGAAATCAGATCCCAGCAGAGCGCGTCGAGCGCAGCGCAGCCTGCGGGCCGCCGCCTGCTTGGGGACGGGGGTCTGCTTCACAAACCCACGGTGGCCAAGGGGGGTTGTCCTCGCAGGGAAAACGGAGAAACCTTAAAAAATGAGTATCGACGAAGGGGTCAGAGGTAGCACAAGCGAGCGATGAAACACGTTGATCCAAAGGGTAGCGCAGGCCTCAAATGATTCGGTCAAATTGGAATCGGAGATCACATTGGCCGATATCACTTTCCTGTCATGGGCGTCCACTGGAGCGGACCGCTCGACCACTGGCCATTTTTAGGCAAAAAACGCCCAAACAAGCGCGGCAGCAGCTATAGAAGACGCTGGAGCCATGTTGACACCATATGGAGGTTTACATCCGAGCGGTTTTCCACCAGCATCTCCCGTGGACGACGTGCTCCCGTCTCTCCACTCACTTCTTCTGTTGGCAGCGATTCCGCTCCGAGTCGCCGCAGAAAATATACGCGTAACTGAACCGAATATCGCCGACTAGGTCCTCTTAAAGATCCTTGTATGTTGAGTTATTTGAAAATGTTCACGATCACCGTTGAATCGTGGAAACTATCTAACACGGGGACTAGCTGCCGTCTCTCTCTGGCCGAATGCGAGCCCACTGGAGGGGGAAGCATTTCATTACATCATAGCCACCTCGGTGGCAACATCCTCCAACATCCTGTGTGTGTATGGGTACAGTAACACATAACTAACCTCAAATGATGAATTATGTACTTTTGGACCAGATATATTCAGTCTAGCATTTCAGGAAGTAACTGCAGCAATTATTCGGTAACTTGTAGACACACACAGACTGCAAAGAATAGACCAAGACACAATTAAGAGAATTCAACATGAATTTTAATAGGTGCTTGGTCCTCAAACACATAGTATTTGCATAATTTAATGATTCTGATCTGTCATCCTGGCATACGTTTACATAAATGTCATCCAGCACGGCCAAATGAAATGTATTTACACACATTAGAGCTTTGTTGAACCCAAGACATCGACCCGACAGAATGATCATGAAAAAAAACTATCATGGCAATTAACCCCTACGTCATAAACACCCGTTCGGTTTTCTAGGCGATGGCCGAATGATTGAAGATGGTTATAGTGCAAAGCATTTAACAACAATTTAATGTCAACTAGGCGGTCGTGGTTGTTTTTCTTTCATTGAGAACTTTAAAGTGTTAAGCTGCAGTCAATTAGTGAAAACAGGACTCACCAAATGTCCACACAATCAACAAGTGACTTCCTTCATTGTAACTAGCAGTCTACAAGCCACGATTAGTGTTGCTATGCAAAATAGTCAGTGGACAACGACGGGACACATTAACACGATACCAGTCGAGTGACTGACTGACACAGAGTCCCACGTCAGGAGCAAACCAGGCCCACGTTCAGAATGGACAAGAAAGGCACTCAAAGTCCACTATGAAATACAGTTCAGTTTATCTGCCTCAGCGGTCACATACCCCACCCTATGACACAATACAGGCAGCACCCTAGTGTGGCTGTAGGTTCGTTGTTCTTGACGAACATTCGGTACGTTCGTTCAGCACAGTATGAAAATCACACCCCGTTTTGCTAGACAATTTTCAGGTGTGAGAAAGGGTATTGAAAGCAAACCTTTACTGTAATACTCACATACACGTTACTCTACTGTAGGGCACCACTTCAGGGGGTGGCATGGGGTGCATTACAATGTTTGGTGCCATGTGGTGACCTTTGACCCACGCTCATTACGAAGGAAGCCGTTTGCGTATAACGTCTACATTTCATCTTGCTGTTCTTTGCGGCGTCACAGGGTTACCCTATGGTGACAGGGTGTGAACTTAGGGTGCTACATTTAGTGTGGTCCATCTTCTACGATTATCTCATGGAACATATGAATACATGTACATAACACAGACAAGCTACCGGCCACATTAGCGTCTACGAAACGCACACAAAAAGAACGCTCTACCAGTTGTTGTTTTTCTTCGCTTTTCAGTGATCTGCATGTCGTCGCCGTCCCCAGGGCGTGTGTGACGTGTTTAGACTTGGCATGGGGTATAAAAGAGTGTCGACAGGGCATGGCGGGGAGGTCTTTGGCTCTTTGGTTAAAAGTGTTTCCGGAGCTGTGGCTGGAAGCGCACGTAGAGGAAGGTGAGCACCACGGCCGTGCCCACCATGCCCACCAGGATGCCCAGGCGGGGGATGGAGGAGTCACCCCTGCTGTCGGGACCGGACGGCCCGTTCCTGAGCATCGGGTGCTGGGACACACGCAGATATGGACATTAAGTAGATATACCAAACGCTCGGTGATTATGTTTAAACCAATAGCAACAATATTAACAGTTGAACAATAAACAAATGTAGAAATTGGCAGTTTGTGGAACTAGTTCTACAGTTCGGTTTTAAGGCTGTTCCATACTCTGCGAGAAGCGAGAACTTTGTTCTCGCACCTAGGGCTGCAAGAACAAGAACAAAGTTATTTTCTGGCCAGGACATTTCATACTCCGCGAGAACTCTCCTGGGAAGACCCGCCCACAGCAGCACACGTCACGCGCGCTGAAGCAAAGCATTGTGGGAATCAGAAGAAACAAACAAAGAAACGCGCCGGCGGAAGCGCAACGCAACCACGCCCACTTCACACTGACCAATCACACAATAGTTCTCGCACACGACGCCAGAACAAAGTTCGGCCAGGACGATGTGTCGAGAACAAGCT
>OMKP01032400.1:0-10015 GCA_900302375.1 Bathygadus melanobranchus
CAGCAGACAAGATCCTACAAAGAGCCAAGACATACAAATATGGAAGTGCTAAGGATCCAGGAGGGGTGGGGTTAAAGTTAGGGTAGGGGGGAGAGGGTTGGGGAGGAAAGGTTGGCAGGAGGTGAAGCTATTCAGAGTCCACTGAATAGGTGGGTCTTGAGACTCTTGCGGAAGCAGGTCAGTGATTCTGCTGTCCTGAGGTAACAGTCATGGTTTAGCATGTTTCCTTACTCATCTCATATTTCTGGATGATTTCCTTTGCATGTGTGATGTAGGCAGACATGGCATCCTCCTTGGACATTCCTGAAAGAGTGTGTATAAATGTAGACAGCAAGAAAATACACATTATTTCTGTTAAATATCTCCCTTATTTGATTAATCTCTTGGCTATAATTATCAAAAACAATCATGGTTTGATCATAACTTTTTTTTTTGCTTCAGCACGCCAATCACAGAGCGCTATTCATATTCAAATTATTGTATTTGTTGTGTCTGAAACGCAAGCTGTTAGCTTTTATTTTCATCAGAAATGCAAGCCCAATTGTAAAAATTGCAAGCCCCACTTGGCTTTTCCTTTCATGTCAGCCATTCCAGGTTTAGCTTGTTAAAAGATGAGAAATACATACATAGACATGGAAATGAGCTACAGCTTCTTTCACATCCCAGTCATTTTCCAAACTTCCTGTCTATGAAGATATACCAATGTTGTTGTCTCCTACGACAGCCTGCTTATAAAGGCTGTACAAGTCCAACAGCTGCTGGTCCGGAGGCCTCGTCTTCACCTTCTTTACATCCTCTGCTATCTTTTCAAATTCTGCCTAATAGAGGAAAATGATTATGACACATTCATGACTGGCGCATGACCAATCACATAGCATATTTAGTTCCATAATAACATATGTAACGCATGTGCATCAAGACTTACTTTCTATGTGTTATTGTGCATTGGTCAACCTTACCTACGGAGTGGATTTGCAGAACCATGTATGGGAGTGCCCGATAAGTATATGGACATACAATAAGCCATAGTCGTCCTAAATCCAATTAAATGAGTATCCTATAATATAATCTATTGCATTGCTGTTATGGTCGACTGTGTATTCTGAAACAATTTCAGGTATACAATGAAATGCAAACAAATCGATATGCTCAAACAGGAAAATGTACCAAAATAGACGATGTTGCTCTGCTCGAAATAAAGTCAGCATCAGCGAAATATCGAAATATGATGCACATTACCTGTGCATTACATCTTTTTCCGATTCGTAGTGCCGTTCTTTGATAGAGCCGATTTGATGGTTGTTATTCATTGTACGGGACAACGCAGCATATCGCAATTTGACATATACATCGAGACTATTAATGTACGTATAGGCATATTCGTGTATGGATGTTGTAGTTTTGGTATCTCCTTGTGTACGTCATAGGCCGCACAGGCAACCTATCAACCAGTCTGTTATTAACGCACCACAGCAACTGTTGTCTTTTCAGACTCAATAAAGTTGGTCATCTTCAAACACAATGGCGGCGTCCATGAAGCAAGCCGTGTGTTTATTGCGCTGAGGCGTTATTAAAACGGATACGGTGGTGGGCGACAGTCGAATTAATAGCGTTCAATTTCGAGCGACAGTAGGTAAGATATGATTAAGGATTATGATCGTTTTTTATACACCGAGGCGACCATGGTCGAAGTTTATGTATAGGCCTCAGACCTGCGTTTTTCGTACGAAATATGGTTAATTAGGCTACTGTTCATTGTCAACTGTTGTTTGTTCGTAAAGCATCGTAACGTTCGTTTGGTGATCATGTCTTTTTTGGTTGATGTAGAGCAACTTGTTTTGTGTGCGTGCTTGTTTTGTGTGCATGTCCCCCAATAGTCAAGGCTTGTAATAGAAGGGTAATGCATTTGTGTCGTTGTAGATAATCATGGCTACTCCGGGCAAGGCGAACAAGAAGGAAACGAAAAGGCAAATTCCTGCAAAATCATCCCTTGATACACCTTTCAAAAACAAATGGAAATCTTTACCCCAAAACGACTTGTGTGCCATTCAAAAGACTCTCAGGCGTAAACTGGAATCCATGGGGTTACAGAAAATAGAAACAAAGGTATTTCGCAAGTTTAAACAACGGAAAAACAAACTATCTGTAACACAAAAGTGCGTTGCTCCAGAAAGCGACGACGCAAACGTGCAGAATTCTCCCAAGAACGGGTGGACAGACACATCTGCCAGAAGACAGCTTGCAGTTGGCATCAATGAGGTGACGAAGGCCTTGGAAAGAAATGAACTGCGGTTGGTGCTTGTGTGCAAGTCGGCCAAACCAAAACACATGACCGATCACTTGATTGCATTGAGCGTATCAAGAGAGGTACCGGCCTGCCAGGTGTCGCGGCTCAGTGGTATTGTTTCTGAGCCACTGAGATTAAAAAGTGTACTAGCGCTGGGGTTCCGCAACTGTAACTCAATGGAAGAGGACCATTTTTCAGAGCTCGTTGGGGACATTATCCCAAAGGTGCCACCGCTACATACTGCCTGGCTACAAGGCACGGGCGCCACTAGTGGAAGAGATGAACTGTTGGAGAGTGACATGAGGGGCCAAAAACGTAAATTGGAAGACGAACGTGAGTTCAATGAATGTGACTGCACACAAACTGAGGTACCTGAAGCTGTGTCTTGCACACTTCAGCCTCTGCAAGTAAAAAAAGTGATCCCTAACCCCAATAAAAATAGAAAAAAGAAAATCTGAATCGTGTAATCAAGTCTGGAGAGAACTTGACTTTTTGTTTTTTTTAATTGGATGAATTGTAATGTTTGACTTAATAAAACGGCAACACTCACAATTGTTTTTTAAAGTCAAGTTTATTCAATCGAATATCCATGCTGTTTGAACAGACAAGTGTTTGCCGAAAAGTAATCTTTCATTGCATGGGGCCATGTCTAAATTATGCTGGTACAAGCTTTTGGACTTTTCACAAACCTTAGTGGCCTTGAATAAAAATATTGTTCTTCATCGAGAAAGCTGCATGTACTTTTAAAACTTCATCCCACCTGCTTTCACCCAAAGAAACGTTTTTTCAAATAAGGCAGTTACTCAAGTTGTCAGTTTGGCTAGAAATATTATAGAATTGCAAAACAGACATGCTTGTAATTCATACAAACTGCTGTGGGAGTGCACATCCTTGACAAAAAGCCCCAAATACATGAACATGGTACAATATCTTACTGTAAATTAACCCATTTGAAACTTTGACCTGTATTTAGGTTTCAGTGCACCTTTCTTGTTATCCTATAAAGGGACATGAACAATTTACATTTCACAAGTAGTTATACAAATGCCCTAAAACTTAACCTTTGTTATAGAGCCAGATCAATATTTAAAGCGGTAAACATAGGGTGGATTGAGGAAGGGGAAGTGTATTGTATCTCAAACAAAACAAAACATTGACCTTTTGAATGCACATTTGAACATTTGTACTGCTCAGAACAGTCTATGCTCCACACAGACCGGAGGTGGCTGACAAAGGATTGTTGGCTCCTCTTCTTTAAATTGATTCAACTGTTGGGACCCTCGGGCTGATGGGCAGGGCTGCATTACTAAGTGTGTTCAACATTAATGGTGTATGTTCCTAGAAATGTTACGGAAATACTGGACGTTAGCACACATCAAGGGAAATGTAAGCAATTAGCTACAACACAAAAAAACGACTTAAGACTGAGGACATAACTTTTTTTAACTTGCATTTTAGGTCACGTTATTTGATAAAAACGAACTATTCCAACCTTCTCATGAGCCCATAGGCCACTATCAGCTGGAGCAGTCAGAATTCAGTGCTTTGCTCTAAAGGGCTGGGTTTTTTTAAGTGCACCTTTTCCACAAACATAACATAACAACATACAGGCTGGTAAATCAAAGCAGATGTCACGCTTATATCAAGTATTAAAGGCGCTGTAAGTGATATTTATGTTAAAATAGGTGTTAAATAGCCCCATATTCCGACAGCCATCACTGATAGTGTTTGGTCAGTAACATGGGCCTCCCAGTCCTTCCGCTCTGCAGTAAACATTGTTTTTTCTGGTATCCCGTTCCCACTTTATCCAATCAGGAGAGAGAACACCACAAAGAGGCGGTCCTCTCTGCGTGTTCTCAGGCAGGCAGCAGGATTTCAGTGTTGACTGACAATGGCGGAATAGGCGAAGCTACCAACTCCAGCGCTCCCAGGAACAGCTTACACAACCAAACACGTCAAGCAAAACACAAATGGTTGAAGAAAGGAAAGCTGCCTGGAAAAAGACAAGAGTCATGGAGAGGAGAGGAGTGCTAACTGCACAAACGGACAGGAAGTTAGCCTAAACGATGACATTGCTTACAGCGCCTTTTAAGTGGGAAAAAAAGCATCAAATAATTCAACAAGAGAATTCTGTTTTTAATTGTTTTTTGTTTTTTTTAGATACCACCTGGACTGAAGTAAGCAGGCATTGCATGGCTTTTAAATCCAGTCCTAGAGACAAATAGCTAACCTGTGTACAGGTCATCCTCGTAGCTTTCAGTAGATCCAGTTAACCAAGTTGGGCTGAATAGGGCACTAGAGACACAGGTCAGACTTGGGGACTTGGGTGGATGGTAAAATCCATTAAAGATTTTATAAAACAAAACATAGCCACCCTCAAGAGGTTTGTATGCTCTAAATGTTTGTAAGGTTTAACAATTCTAATGACTGAGGGAGGGAAAAAAAACCCATCCTTGAAGAATTTAAGGCCCACGTTTTTATCAAGGACCCGCTTGCTCAACAAAGAACTGAAAAATTGTGCTTTATTAATGCAATACATTCTTCAAAACCCCCGCTGGACCCACAGCATCTAAAATGGCATTACAAACTCCAAAAGTCAATAACATCTATACTACTCAAGAGGAAAAATGCTTTGGAACAGTCCTTCCAACCCTCAAACTCACACTACAGGAATAAATATGATCTGGCATCAAATGTACAGGTAACTATATATTTAACAAAAAAATGTATAAATGCACCAGTTGGACAAGTCTTTCCTTGAAGATGGTCTCTTGCGTGCATGTGTGTATGTAGTGCTGTGTGTATGTGTCTATACATGCTCAGAGATACCTTGCAAATTATTATTTTTTTATCTACTAGGCTACTTTGTTTCAATGAAGGGAACGGTTTCTACATTTGTGAGGCTGCTTCCATAGGAACCACTCTATCCTTCCTCGCAAGACCCGATGAAGACGACTAACTGCTGAAGGAGTGATTTTTTTTCCAGCTCACCAAAGCACTGTATGTGGTAAAGAAACTTTTTACACACAGTGTAACAAGTACCAGAGGGAGAAAATGAGACAATCGGCTTCAGACAACATAACTGCTTGCAGTTGCAAAACGGGTAACAATAACCTTGCCTTACTTCAGAAAGATTACAACTGCTGGACAAAATGTTTGGTTTAAAAAAAGTCAATAAAAAGTATATTTAAAGAATGGTCAATAAGATAGCTTTATATCCATTTCTTTGACATTGATGAATTAAATTGAAATTGCAGACCCATGTAACAATGCCCTGTAGAGAAAGACCACCAGGATTCACTATATGGAGGTATCACGTGATTCAAATATTGTTATGTTCAGCCAGTGTGTGTGTGTGTGTGTGTGTGTGTGTGTGTGTGTGTGTGTGTGTGTGTGTGTGTGTGTGTGTGTGTGTGTGTGTGTGTGTGGCACTGTACTGTAGGAATATTTCAGGCATAGCATGACTTCACATTCAGGATTTTGATGATTAAAGAGTTTCCCTCCGGGTGGAAAATAGAGAACATTCTGGATGAGAACAGATTGAGGGAGGAATGCTTCGAATATCGCAAGTCTCCCATTCACCTGTTGGATTTCATTGGAGTCGTTCCCATTGTCTAGCTCAGGCTACCAGCGTGTCCGGGTAAGGTACAGGCCAGGGTCACTGCCAACCCCCTTCCTCTGAGTGTGTAGAACATTTACAGAGACTTGCTACTGAAGAACAAGGCCAACCTGAAACAGAATAAGGCGCCGGTATTCAGAAGAACATTAACAACACTGGAAATGGAATATTAAACCATATATGAATAAGAGTAGAATAGAATTCAGAAGAAATAGTGACTGAAACGGAACCTTTGTGGGGGGCATTTTAATATCAACACGTACATTTCTATAGAGCCGAGCATTACTGACCTTATCTGCATCCATAGGGGGGCACTTCCAGTTGTACAGGTAATACTGCAGGTTTCCATCTCCAATACCAAACTTGAGTTTCTCCAGGAACACCTTGTTCTCCATCAGATCCAGAGCATTGAACACGTCAAATCCTTTCTGTTCGACACACCCCACGAATAGGACGAAACATTATTACATTACATTATTATTATTAAACATCAAGCTCTGATTGTAGGGACATCATCGGCAATCGCTAACTGACAATACACTTTCATGCATGTTGATCAGCGGCTGTCAACTCCAGGTTTAGAAGGTAAAGCAGATTTATTGTTGCTGCCCAATCACTCATTGAACCGGTTTGAAATCACTAATTTTGCTGCGCTATAGCTGCTGCACTAGCTATATCTGACTCAAAACACCACTGGAATTGACAGCACGTCACCCAACCTAGAGGGTCTTAATGAATAACAAAAAGCCAAAATTCCATTACCATTTTGGCTAGGATCAGTGAGTCATTCATGAGGTCCAGCAGTGGGGTTTGTGTGTGGACATTGTAGAAGGAGTAGGCCGCCTTCAGACTCCTGTGCAACGGGTGGTGCATTACAGTAGAAGGCAGGGTGTAGAAACTAGTGAAATCTGTTAGGATACCGCCAGCACCCTGAGAAGAGATGACCCGTATCAATGTTGCTTCATCAGTTAAGTAAGCAAAAAGAAACAATATTTACAGATAAAGAAGTGTATGCCCATACCTCCACAACATATGTGTCTATGATGTTCTCCTGTGGCAGGAACCAGTGGGCTACCTCCTCCTCTCCCATAGAGGGCGCCAGTTGGAAGCGTCGCAGGTGTTTCTGGAGCAGCTCCGTGACCTGGCGGACGTCGCGCCTCTCCATTGGCCTCAGGCCTGGGGTCTTGGTGCTCTTCAGGAAGTGAACAGAGCAAGAAGCAACACATTACTCACGGCTGCAGCGACAACGTGACAACGTGAAAGCAGTTATGGTGGCCGTTACGGTGTTTACATCTGGTAGCCGGTAGAGTTTCATGGTTCTCTGCAGGGTCATGTTTCTGCTCAGGTGGGAGAACTTCACTTCCACAAGCTTTCTGGGGTTCAGAGAACGATGCCAGTACCTGTATGGAGAAGCACCAAGCATGTATTAACACAAACACATACGAGAAGCTGCATCTTGTGAATGACAAGTGAGACATTGCCATGTCTATGATGAATACCACTGATGGTGTACCTGCATGTGGACACCGGTTTGGGCAGAACCACTCCGGCTGTGTAGACAGCCTGGAATCGTCCTTCCAGGTTCACCCTCCGCGTGATCTCCCTTATAAGCACCGGAGCTACGCGCTTTGAGCGCAGCTTCTTGTGAACGCACAGGAAGTTAATTTCAACCATCCTCTTTAGCCTGTAGAAGTGAGTGGAGAGGGGAAAAAAAGCTAAATGCTCTGATCTTTTAGAGCCAAATGTGTCAGGTGTGTAACCTATAGGTTATTATTAACATGGGTTATTATTATGGGTCAATATATGTAGGGCAAGCTGTGTCTCTTACGTGTCATAGATATGTATGCTTGCAGGGATGGCGCTGATAAAGCCGACTAGCTTCTTATTGGACGATACTCTCACTCCACAGTGCCACTGTGGGAGCCATCCAGGAGGACGCAGAGCCCTGGCAGCGCCAGAAAGGACCAGTTCATATGCAGAGCACATTTATTTTAAAGAGATATTTATATAGCCGACAATGGCCAAAAGTGATACGATTTATTCATCAATTCTTACCATTTGAGAAAGTTTGGCGAATAATCAAATCTAAACATGTTGTCATCGTCTTCCACGTAGTTTTCATTCAACAGCGTGTATAGTTCCTTCAGCTGGGCCACAAAGACAGACAGAGAGCACAGCGTTGTTTTAAGTGTGTTCATCGCGTTCATGCTTCACCTCCACTGCTACAAGTCCATCTTAGGGGAAACACAGCTCAGTGATTGCACACAGCAGATGGCACTCACCACATCTGCATTGCTGAGATCCAGGGTGTCCCACATAAAGCCTTGAGGTAAGGTGTAGGGCTCTTGCCTGATGTTCTCCTTGTCAGCCTCGATTGGTCCATGGCTAGTTACTACCTCATCTGTATGACGGCAAATAAGTTATTAAGGATTTGAATCCATTTAAAGAAAGAAATCTATTTGCATTACTCATCCACACTGCATATATTGTTTATATGTTTTTGTATTAAGATTGAGTCAGAATAGTGCCTTTTCATTTTTTACATAATTAAATGAAGACTATTCTCAGCTAAATGGATCCATCTCTGAAGAATGAACCAGCCTGCAATTCACTGGAGAACAGGCTTCACTCTCCTACACTTAACAAACTAACAAACTAACTGGCTGCTCTGCCGCTTTAATGGAAGATGAGCGGGAGACACTTCCAAAATAACGATCTACACAGCCAAACGATTTGCAGCCACAGTACTTACATGTCAACATAGTTCCTACAATGTGAAGCAAAACAAGGGCTTCTTGAAACCTACACTTTAGAACAGTGCCGTCCGCTGCAGCTGGGCCGCCGGGCTGAGCTTGTTAAGCCATTGACAGAGCTCCTTTCATGGGCACGAATTCCACAAAGAGTCGGTGTATTGCGCCTACAGTTCAGTTCTACTTCTTTCAAGTTCTGGCATTGGCAGGCTATATTAATCTGTGTGAAACTGTATACGATTCCTTTGCATACTGATGATGCATTCATCAACTTCATGTGTGTTAAACTTCTAAAATAAATAAATAAATGAATAATGAATGAAAAGTATACGGTTGACTAACAGTTGCATGGGCAGGAGTTGTCAAACTAAATTACATTTGTGAGATTTTTTGGAAATAATAAATAAGGAACGTGATTGAAGAGCGGGTCTTTTAACTTCTTTCTAATCATCAAAAGATGTCACCATCAGCTATGGTTGAATTGATTGACTACTTAAAATCACATGACATGCATCCTTTAAAATGACAGCCCATGTGAAACACGTCAATAAGCAAAAAGTAGGAATATTTGGCATCACCCACATCCATTGCCAGATCAAGTTTGTTAATGTAACAGTTAATACATAATGTTCTATTTATGTTAGTTTGTTCCTAGAATTCCAATGAACATAATATGAAAAGCATAGGCTAAATAATTAGAAAATAATTATATTATTACAAAATTATCTGCTTATCTTCCATAATAGAGTACTCTGTTTTATATCAGCAGTACTGGGTTTATAAACCTGGCTGCTCCAGTTAAACTGGAGAATTATAGCCTATATTTAACTATAAAAAAACAGATCGATCGTCTGAACATTTATTTATTTTAACCGGTGAGCGTATCAACCTAATAACGTGATAGGTGCATCCCTAGTTGGGTTCATTTGTTAGTGTTTAGGTTTGTGTTTCTTGGTTCACATTGCAATAAATCTACACCAGCATTTCCCATACATTGATTTATTAGTGGCGGCCCGCCACAATATCAGCATTGACAACCACATATAGATTTTACATTTTTTTTACTAAAGGAGACGGTATGAGTCCTGTGTCTAGTGGTGTATACCTGCCCAGGAGACGGTATGAGTCCTGTGTCTAGTGGTGTATACCTGCCCAGGAGACGGTATGAGTCCTGTGTCTAGTGGTGTATACCTGCCCAGGAGACGGTATGAGTCCTGTGTCTAGTGGTGTATACCTGCCCAGGAGACGGTATGAGTCCTGTGTCTAGTGGTGTATACCTGCCCAGGAGACGGTATGAGTCCCGTGTGTCTAGAGGTGTATACCTGCCCAGGAGACGGTATGAGTCCTGTGTGTCTAGTG
>OMKP01032403.1:0-12500 GCA_900302375.1 Bathygadus melanobranchus
TAAAAATTAAGAGCTGCGCAGTGTTTTATGTCGGCAACGGTCGGTAGTGTTTGGAGTGCGCCATCTAGTGGAATCAACTGAAATGCAGGGTATTGCAGAAAAAAGACTAAATGAATGCGGTCTTTAGGACAATTTTGTAAATCCTAGATGGGCCGGATTAAACAGGCCAACATGCCGTATGTGGCCCGCGGGCCGTAGTTTGCCCACCACTGGGCTAGCCCCACTCACGGTCTAACGTTACTGTGGACACGAATCTGGAGAACGCAGTCTAAAGCAGCAAGGCAGGGACCAATGAACATGATAAAATTTGATGAGAAAATATTACAAAATATATGTGATTTGGAAGATATGATAATATTTGAGAATGAATATCATTTGTTTGCACAATTCTGTCAGCTGACAGCAGGTGGGGCTGTGCCCCACTTGCCCCTAATGACCAGTCGCCACTGTGTAGGCCTACAATATCATCAACACTGACATGTTGCACTGAGTTGCAACATGTCTTTACGTATAAAAATGAGGCATAAGTCAAACTATGCTTCTGAAATACAAGTTGCTATGGATAAAAAAAAGTGGGTGACGTAATTATGCAATGCGCAAAACATTCACTTGGATTAATTGTTATAGCATTTGGGTACACAGAAGTTGTCTTTAAGAGCTATCCATTTAGAATAGATCTCTGGAGTTAGTGGCTTTAAGAAGCTTATCTTCAACGCTCAGATCAGACGTCCACTGTAACAGCGACCTACCTTGATAAAGGGCTGCTACGGGTTGATGGGTGCAGGTGGAATGGTCGGATCCTAGTCGCTGTCACTCGACTAAACACAGGTACTTCTGTCTGCAACAAAGCTGGTCCTTTGCAGGTAAAAGGCTTCAGTACTTGTAGCGCCGCCCACAAACCCCTCACCATCTCCTGACCAAAAAAGAAAGCCAATCAAATAGCTATGGGTGTTGGTAAACATCGGAGTGGATCTCACAGCAATGGGACCGGAAGCTCTATATTTCAGGAGATATTCTACAGGGCAGGCCTAATAGGCATACAGTAAGTGCTGTCAGTGTATACATGTATCTCTATACCATATGGGAAATTAAAATTGATTAAATACATACACAACAATGTGTCATTGTTGTGTATATATTAAATTCACGATGGACATTCTCAATCACACTTTAATACATTAATGTAATCGTTATGCTAAATAATGTAACGTTAAATAACTACATTCATGCATTACTACATTACATTAGTACACTCATTATTATTCATATGTCGCTGCATGACACTACGGGGTCGTTTGTCAAATGAAGCTGTAAACACACACGACCTTAACCTGTTCCGAGGCAAACTCCATTTCGCCTTTTATGCCAAGCCCGTCATGTACACACGCCATCGGACCATTAACGTTGCCTGCACCACCCAGTTTGGGTTTTGATAAGGCGAAACGCACTGTAGTGTCAATACAGTGCAGGGAACCACAACCACATGCAGGACAACTGGTCGTCTGTACATTACTTACAACTTAACTGCGGTTCCTGGTCGATACGCGAACAACCAGGGCAGCGTGCACTGTTACGTATGTCGTTTTCTTGCACAGCACGCTCAGGAGACAGTAACCCGTGTGCCCCAACGAGCGTCACGTACGTGACGATTCGTGTACCCATTGGTCCGTACAGACAGCCCCGACACGCGATTGGCTACGGCGATCCAAACACATGCCACGTGACACGGAAGTTCGTGGAACAGGAACATGAACGCAAAAACCAACAGATACGCTTGATAATGCGGAAATTGGCATATTGTCGTCGTGCCCTCTAAAATTTCTACATTTGTCAAACCAACAATTGCTTTAATATATTAAGTTGATTCAGTAACTTAGATAATTCTGTCTGTATAGCTTCAGATGTGCGTCGGGTTCAAAGTTGAATTGTGCCGCAGCCTTCAGGGAAGGTGATCTGTCAGCTACTTCCTTACTAGCATTTCAGCTAATTTACTGTCTAACCCCATCACATTTCTAAAGTAGGTCTTCATAACAGGTATCTAATCCCGCTTTTACTAATAGCGTGTAGCGGCAGCGAACGTTAAGTCTCGACCATTTTGTGCCCTAGCTTGTAATCGACGCTGTTTGCTAGGCAGCAGTGCATCGGGCTGTCCTTGTATTACCTTTCTAAAAACTAATCTTGGTCAAATGGCATATACTACCATGACATGTTTGGTTATTCTATCCTTATGTACTTAACCATTACTGTCAATACAACCAAATCTTTCCTGCGGTCGCATCTTTAACGTGACCTTGTGTTAAAATACATTTAACCGAAAACTGCATGTCGTTACCCCCGTTATATTCAACATTGTCTGCTGTTAGACAGACTGCTGCATCAACCTTAATCGAGCATCTACGCAATGACGAGCGAACCAACAACCCTGGCCTGTGTTTGTTCAGCCTAGTCTACTCAGGTAGGAGGTGATCAGGGGCAGGGCCGGTGACGAGGGAGGAGGGATGCCTGTTGAGAGCGGAAGCAGCAGCTCCGCTTCGGCTGCTCGTCACCCCAAGCAGAAGCGCAAGGCCCACAGCCTGTCCATACGTCGCACCAACAGCACGGAGGAGAGGCCACCTGGCACGCACAGAGACATGCTGGAGGGACAGGTAAGCCATGCATAGGCACAGATCAACAGCGACACACACATTCCCTGCACGGCTGTATTACATCTAGGTATTTCTTATTCCGACCTTAAAGACATGCAATTTAATGCTAACCCTAGAACCAACAATGTATAACAAAGCAGTTATTTTTGATCATGATCTTACTAGTAGTAAAACACACCAATGGAACTCTCAGACTTGTTTACAGGAACTAGTAGGATGGGATGTTTTTTTTGGTAGATTAGAAATTTGATTGCTGTACTTGGTTTTTGTCATACAAGCCATGGATGAAGTCATTGAAAGGCCGGTCTAACAACATTGTTTTTAAAATTTAGTCCCTGGTGTTGCAACATTTTTCTCGCTTAGTACCAGTGGTACTAAGTGTTCACAAGGTTTTGCTCTTGCCACCTCCAAGGAACATGTTGATGTGCCTGTTGAAGTGATTGTCATCAATTGCTATTGGATAGCACTGCTATTCTTTTAATTATTTGTCAGTAACCAGCTTGTGTGTAATTGCTCTTGCTTTCTCTCACAAAGGACACTTCACTTGTGTGTACCATGTTAGTTAAACTTGGTTGTTTCAATACTGTATTATCAGTACAGTCAGGGATTAACCATCTCCGATGAGCTATAGCAACATCATGTCAGTGGTGTTTGGGACTGGAATTGCAAGCGCATATCGATTCTCCCTTTTTAATAGGGAGGAGAGAGTGAGAGAGGTATTGTTTCAGTAAGTGGATGCTTTTGTGAGTGCTGCTGCTGTAGCAAGCTGTCGGGTGCATCGTCACCCGGCATGATAAACCTGGCATTACTGTTTGATTAAGCCCAACATGGTCATTTGCCTATGAAATGTTTCACAGAAGGTATGTTGCAGGGAAATGTCCTCAGTGTATAGTGTTGTCTCATTGGTGCCTGTCATTATGTTATTCTGAATAGTTTCCTTCTCTGCTGCCAATCAATGTCTGTAAGAGTTGTGTAATGGAACGCGTGGTGTGATCTGGAAAATGCACAGGCTTTTGTTTTTCTCGTGAAGTTTCTGTGGAAATCATCTCATCATAGACGTATAAAGAACTATTCCCTGTCGCCTGGCCATATCACCCACAAGTGACTCTCTCCTGGGCAATGTTCTTGACATTTAATGCATGACACTGACATTGGGCAGTGTTCTCATTAAGGTTTAATATAGGCTGCTTGTCTAGCGCTAATTAGTCTTTTCACCAGGTCTCTTGATTCAATGCCAAAACCTGCTGATGCATTTACATACAAAAAGCAAACCCTTCACAACAAGTTAGACAATGCTTGTGAGTGTGTACACACACATGCGCACACACCACGCGCACATGCACACACGCACACACACAAACAGCAAACAGCTCTATATCCTGTTAGCATTTTACCTCCTACCTCATAATGCCGTCATTATGCCTAACGTCCACAAAGGGCTATAGATTTTAGGGTCCAGTGCTGCCTTGCTCTTGGGAAATAAGGGGTGCTCTGTTGTTTGTAAAAATGTTTTTTTCCACATGCAGCACTAGCAGAATGAAGAGTGTGCTTAACTTACTGTGACACACTTGTTTGCTGTATGTAGGCCAGAAGAAAGGGCAGCTGACAGCAAAGTATTTGGTTCCCCCCCCCTGCCCGTGTTTCAGATCTAGCAGAGAATTAGGCAGCAGCTCTTAAGGCAAACTGTCAAAAGCAGGCCTGTAAATGTATTGTTTTCATTGCAGACTGTACTTCTCTTTGCATGCTTTGCGTGTTGTCCTTCTGGCAGAATAACTATGCATGTTTAAAAGTTTAGTATGGAGGTAAGGAAAAAAAGAGTTGGAGTCTGTTTAGTTCTTGTCTGTAGTCTTGTTGATCTTGTAGTTTGTAGTGTAATTACATCGCTCAGATTGCACAGTGCTTACCTCAGATCCTGGAGTACTTTTAAAACCCAGTACTGTAAACATTGTCTTGCTGGAATTAGACATGCTGGCTAGTAATGTGTGAGTTTGTATGAATTTCCCCCCAAAATGTCCTTTGGCCTTGACAGCATAATTTTCTGTGTATATTGCCATAAACCCAGACCCTAGTTTGATCAGTGACAAAGTCCATGATATATTAATTTTACATGCTTTTGTTTAAGTTGAGTTGAAAGCCTAACCTTTGAATTTGTTCTCTTTTTCTTAGGATTCCAAGCTTCCCCTATCCTTACGTAACAATCTCCTTGACCTTTTTGGGCAGATTGAGCGAGAGTTTGAGAATCTGTACATCGAAAACCTTGAATGTAAGTTCCATTCCGTTCCAAGAGTCTCATATCTTGCGACTCTTTAGTTACAACGTTACTATGGATTTGTCATTGCAGTGCGTCGAGAGATCGATTCCCTGAACGAGCGTCTGACTGGTGATGGACAGATCATGGAGGGGGGAGACCCCAACAAGGGGGCCCTCAAAGCAAAAGGTAAAGCATCCATCTCATCATTATCCTTCATCATGTTGGAAGCTAGATTGTTTGTGTAGGAGCAATTTTGCAGTATAACATAGTAATCTCAAAACGGTTATGAAAGACGGCTGCTTTCAACAAGGCTTTTCATTGTGAGTTGTATCTAGTGAGCTCCACATGCTATACTACTGTATATTAGGCGTTTACTAGCCATGACATTAAACCCGCTGTGAATACAACCAAAAAATGATTAGCGCCTTGCCATCTTTGTCTCTCTAACCCACAGCGAGCCATAGCACCAGTCAACTGTCCCAGAAGCTGAAGACTACATACAAAGCCTCTACAAGCAAGGTAATGGGTTAAAACCACAGAAGGGACCACCGTAGAGCTAATGAGATTAGCCATCTATGTAAATATTTGAGCTTTTTGGATTGAAGGCTGGCTGAATCAAAAGCCCCTTTGTGACTGTATCGGGGAAGGGAAGACTAGCCTGTTTATTTCTCCCTCCAAAGTCATGACTTGTAAAGAGCAAGCGATCAATTGAAATACCTTGAGTGATCCACCAGAGAGTTGAAACTCTATACCGTGTACTTGCTCTGCTAAATAAAATAAATGGAAGTCCATTTGCAAATGGCAAATGGTTCTGACCATACACGGGCTGCCGACGAAGGAAGAGTTTTCCGATCAGATAATGTATATTTACCCACTGATGATGAACTCAATGTCCAGAAGGTTAAAGTGCTGCCATGTTTTTGAACCAGGAGTTTTCACCTCCGCACTTCATACATTCAGACACATTTTAGACAGAAATACCATGTCAACAGTACGTTGACAAGGGGTCAATACTGTCAGAAACCAACCCGACAAAACTAAAGGTTTTTACTTGACTTCTTACTACTTACTTCATTATCTCTTCCTCCCAATTCTCCTGCCATATATAGTCTTTGTGCACCTTCCATGGCAAAGTAGGGGGACCTCGCAGTCTCACTGTGGCCACACGGGAATTGTTGGGTGGAGATTCATGGGTAATTTCTTTGATGATGTTTGTCGCTTAGCATGGGAGATGACCGCAGGCTGAACTTCATAACTCAAGTCCAACCTTGACTCCTGGTCTCCTACTTACCCGACCCCCCACCCACCTCTGTCGCCTCTTCCCAGAAAAATTAATTGGGGTTGCAGACTTCAATATCCATATCTGCCACCAATATTACCATATAACAACCATAATCTAACACCGACAGCCCTCCAGTTTACTGTGATGCATACTACTTACATAAACATATACTTTACGGATTTGTCATAAAGGTGTCGTGTAGGCATTTTGGTTCATGAGAGGTGTTGGTTCGTTAAAGAACAATCGAGAGGGTGGTTTATTGCTTCAACAGAAGGCTGTTAAACAACATACGTGGCATTTATTTGAGGAAGAATTAAAAGTGTTGTAAATTTTATAGCACCAATCCTGACCTCACCATTTTAACTCTTTCCAGGACTTTTACTTTTGCATTTCTTTTTGTCACGTCTAGACAAAATATTGAGAACACGATGGTACCTGTGAAAGGTTTTCCCAAAATGAACTAAATATTGAACATGAAAAAGGAGCTTACAATGCGAATCCATCCCTTTCCCCTTTGCTTGAGATGATTGGATCTTGATGAATGCAACCTTGTCTAAGGTGGAAGAACACTATACTATAGCAATGAAAACCGCATACTGGGAGGGAGCAAGGACACAAGGGTTCAAGGGAGGACTTAATCAGATTAACATCTGGTGGTAGTGTACTACTAACTCGAGATGACGGTGTCAAAAGTCAAGGGGGCACTGCTAATGCTTACTGATGAATGTCATTGGAAACTGATTCGACTACCTTTGACTATTGGAAACTGATTTTACAAGTTTAGACGGCCACCCCAAAAATAGACTATCTCTAACAAACATCTGAATGCCCCGCAGCTTGCAGCTAACGGCGTTTAACTGTAACCAGTTAGCTTGGGGAGACTGTGGCGAGCGGCAGCATGTGTGCTAGCGGTAGCACGCCGCGTTGGCCTGTACTCATTGCTTACGCAGTCAACGGGAAGACACGCCAACGCTCTCTGCATTGTTAACTCAGGATCCTACTGCAACTTGAGGTCTCAACATTATAGCCCGCATCGCATAGCATCCGTAAACACCACTGGCGCATTGTTCCATGCATCATTCTTTCTTTTCTGCCTGTACCCTCAACCCTTATCCCCAGATCGTGTCAAGTTTCAAGGCCACCACTGGCTCGCGGGCTGTCTGCCAGATGCTGAAGGAGTATGTGGGCCACAGGGATGGCGTCTGGGACCTGGGTGTCACCCGGACCCAGCCCGTGGTTCTGGGCACCGCCTCTGCAGGTCCCTGACATATAATGCATTTATTTGCTTATATATATTAATTAGTATTATTATTTTAAAAAGTATATATATAGCTTTTTGTTTTTATATTGGACATTTTTCCCTTCCTTCCCTGCAGATCACTCTGCTCAGCTATGGAGCATAGAGACTGGGAAGTGTGTTCTGAGGTATGCTGGCCATGCAGGATCAGGTGAGAAGCCTTACTGAGTACTAGGGATGTACTGATGATGTAGATGTATTTATATACAAAATTAAAATTACGTATAACATTTTAGATATACATACAAAACAGTTCTATTGAAATATATAACAAAACATCTATGTTGATGTATTTTCTCTAATGGAGAAGGGTTAGAATTAGACTTTGTCTTTATAACGGCAAACTAATGGCCTGTATCTGGCGCTGCTCTATATATTTAAAAATAATTTGGGAGGCTAGGTTATATGAAGCATATCTGTATTTGAACAGTGGCTGTGACAACTTGACAGTTGACGAAGGTCATTGATGCGTTCAGTTTGTTTTGGCGTGTAACCTCACAGACACGCTGTTTTCTCATCCTCAGTCAACTCTATCAAGTTCCACCCCACCGAGCAGATGGCTTTAACAGGTACGTGTGTGTCAACGTTTGTTTACTTTCGGATTATAGATTCACGCCATTTATATTGTATAGTCAGCCCTCTCTCTCTTACTCCCTCGCTGTCATGTCATCTCTCGCTCTCTCATACTCTTCCTCGCTCTACCTGGGCCCGTGTGTCATGTTCTGTCAAAGCAACGCGGTCTTCGTTAGATTCCTGCACCCCGTGATTGGCACATTTCCTTTTTCTCTTCTTCACTCGGGTTTGTTTGTGGAGGCATGATGGTGTTTTTGTAGGGGGAGTACGTGGGTCTATATTGTGCTGCCACAGTGTCACCATGGTAACCTTGTGGTTTTTGTTTGACACCCCCCCACCCCAGCCTCTGGGGACCAGACAGCACACATCTGGCGGTACATGGTGCAGCTGCCTGCCCCCCAGCCTCCACTTGATGCTACTGTACGTTTAAATACACACACACACACACACACACACACACACAGACACACCAGGGGTGTAACGGTTCCCGTCTACACACAGTTCAGTGCACAAACGTCCACAGTTGGGAATGGATTGCAGTACGGTAAATATCCAATATGAAACTAACTTTACGGTGGTTGTTAGATCCCCCCAGCGTTTAAAGGTCCGTTTAGATCAGACGCACAGTGAATAAACAATGTGAAAAACCGGTAGAAAAGAAGGATTCAACCCTCAACATCATATAGTCTAAGATTAAGCCCCGTCCTTCCACCAAAATGTCCTACAGGATTCAATTGTGTCTCATGTTTTGGAGATGGTAGTTTTTGAGGTTGTTTCCCCGTAACTAAGAGTAGGCTGTCACTTTTTTGGGAGAAAGTTGGTATCCAAAAGGATACAACTGCACAGCATGCTATTAAAAGCAACCTATATTCACGTACCGCTGTGCAAGTAAACAGTGACTTGTAGCGCTGACTGCTATCAAGATGAATGATCAATACGTATAACATGACGTTTTCATTTGACGTGAAAAAAGGAAAGATATACAATAGTATAAATAAAAGTACCAATTATACTCTTTCGTGTTAGGGCAGGCATTCATGTTGGGGCGCGGACAAGGAACACGATGATAATGAGCCTACCCTGGCTTTATAAAGGTAGAAAAAACCCTGAACCAAAACCCAGAACCAAAGAATTGAACCCTGAACCAAAACCCAGAACCAAAGAATTGAACCCTGAACCAAAACCCAGAACCAAAGAATTGAACCCTGAACCAAAACCCAAAACCAAAGAATTGAAATCGAGTTACTGACTGCGGTGTATTGTTGAGAATTGTGAACCAGATTTAAATAATGATTCGATGTTTTGGGCAAATACACATTGTGTAACGTTTGTTAAGTAGGCCTATTAAAAGCACTGTCTAATTCTTGCATATTTCCCAATATTGCATGCCGTGATTCTGTGATATTAGCATAAACGCTTTTCCCGTTTAAGCTAGCTATTTCTGGCGCCTAGTCGACTAATTGCCAACATCTCTAATTTCAAATGCAGTTATGTTTAGCATCTATTATTAGCCCAGGGTTCAGTGTCTCCTATTTATGAGGAGGGTGGAGGAGAGTTACCAGTGCTACCTGATGCTTTATAGTTGAATTAATGTATGTACATAGATTAATGATGTTCTCCTTTGATGTCATTAGAACGACTGACTGCCTTTTGATGTTGGCTATAAAAGGTGTTCTCTTTGATATGTCCCAAAAGGTAGTTTTCTCTTGTGGAAGAGATTATTAGCGTGTTATTTGTCTCATTGGTCACAAGCTGTGTCTGGCATAGATGTACAGTTGCCGGTGTGCTTCTTACCCATCTGCACATCCGACTGCGAGCTTGGGAAGGCTTTCAGTCGCAGGGCTTCACAATTACAGACCCTTGAATAATCACCAGAATCGCTCAAATGCGGTCCGCGCCGCGCTGTGTGATGTTCTCATGTCCTTGAAGTTGTCTCTACGTCTCATTAACACAACACACACGGCTGCACCTTTTGAACATTCCCATAGTTGCACTGATGTAGATCCCATCAGAGGGGTGGCGTCAATTGATTATCAAAGTGTGTGTGTGTATTGATCATTGCACGTGATAATACATATGCATCTGTCAAGAGGCCTTTCAATGTGTGTTTCTATTTTGTGTGTTTGATGAAGTGAGTGTTCACACATCGTCCATTTTGGACGATGTGTTGAGGTGATATTGATCCAAGATAGTTCTGAGAGCACACCGATTCCTGAGAACAAACACTGGCCTCATTTTCAAGGCCATCACTCATTTTAAAAAGTTGAAATCTGTGGACCGCAACACACTGTTAGCACACTCTGGGGTCAACCTAGCAATTATGAGCTTGAAACTTCTTCTATGAACCTAATAATCAGGAGTGCTTGAAACTTGTTCTATTCAAATTGTACTGTGCCATCAGCGATGTATTGTTTCCCTCTTTCGACAAATGTACTTGTTGTAAGTCTCTTTGGATAAAAACATCTGCCAAATGCCCTGAATTTAAATGTAAAGTAATCAGTTTGATTTTATGGGTTAAATCAACGTAAAGGATTTGTTTCTTTTGGTATAAAGATGTAACATTTTCACATTTGAGTTTTGTAACAGATCACGTTCATCAAGGTTGAGTTGGTTTTTAGCCTCTAGATGGCAGCAAAATCATTTTAAGTAGTCCAGTGAGTCAGAGTTCTCCCTAAGCCCCGGCTGCCGGCTAAACCGCCGTCTAGGGAGATATTCTGGCTGGCTACTTTTCTGATGCGTACATTTATATTTTATCTGCTCGTGCTCAAATCTGTTGCCGAAACCGTGCTTCACTCCACTCGCCTCTCTTCTTCGCCCTTCTAAAGTGTGTGTGACTCAACAAGTCATCTGTGGGTAGGTGTGTTCTGCTACTCTGCTTGTTTTGATTTGTCAGTTTGCAAACTGTTCAATCCCTGAATCCCAATCCAAAAGGTTTGAGTTGCTAGGCAGACATTCCTGATGAATATCTAATCCTGGTCGGATTGAATTGTAAGTCTGTGGAGAACTCTCTGCGTTTTGGCCTCCCCTCTACACCAAAACAGTGTCACTGATAACAAAGCTATTGAAATTATTGCAAAACTATTGGAGATTTTTCAAAACGGTGTTCTGTGTATTGATATCGACTGGTAAAACAGAGGTTTTGCAAAACGATGACATCATGACCTCGATTTGCACATGGCAATTGTTTCACACATTGACTACCAGTGTGTTTATGTGTGGCTAGTACTCTTAGGCAAACTACCCAAATATTATACGTTTATTAATTCCATATATACGGTATGTTAGGTAAGAAGCCCATCAATGCACATGCTGCTATTGCTTTTCTGTGGTGTTTGATGTAATGTTTTATCGCCACCTGCTGGCTGGATGTGACCGATATTTTTGTAGATAATATATATAAGTTTGTGTGGAAAGGAATCATTTTGAAAACCGAGGGGGGGAGTTGTGACATGGCTTTCCCCTTCCCCACAGGCTTCGTGTGACGATGACCAGGACTCGTCTGACCGAGAGGAGGGGGATGTGGACGGAGAGGGCCCCGTCGAGGTGCCCACCATCCGTGTCGCCACGGCGACCCTCAAGAGCCACCAGGGAGTGGTGATCGCCGCCGATTGGCTGGTGGGGGGAAGACAGGTGGTGACTGCTTCCTGGGACCGCGCTGCCAACCTGTACGAAGTGGAGACCTCGGAGCTGGTTCACGCACTCACCGGTAATGTTCAAGACGAGGGGACACGCACGCACACCACCAGTCACACATGCACGCAAACTGTCACATGACTCACACAGACACAAGTAGGCTTATCTGCATCAAACTCCATCCATCCAGTTTGTATGTAATAAATGTGTATTGCTTAGAAGTCTGACACACCCATGTAATTGTGTGTGTGTGTGTGTGTGTGTGTGTGTGTGTGTAGGCCATGACCAGGAGCTGACCCACTGTTGCACCCACCCCTCCCAGCGTCTGGTGGTGACCTCGTCCAGAGACACCACCTTCCGACTGTGGGATTTCAGGGACCCCTCCATCCACTCTGTCAACGTCTTCCAGGGACACACCGAGTCAGTCTCACACACGCACGCGCACACACACTATGGCCCCTAACTCAACACCAGCACTTAGTCTTGTACGTTCTTGTGACGACCCTAATGTCTGTCTAGTGGGTGTAGGGACGCAAGCATAACCCAGTACGTCTGATAAAGGACAACTGGTGAAATCCAAACGTTTTGGTGAGTCTTACGTGTTGTAATTTGATGCTAAGTGACTATTTACAAGCTATGTACAACATCGATCAAGGGGGGGAAGGGAGGGAACTAGAAATGAATGAAAGCAACAACCTTACTACTCTACTTTAAGTGTGGGGGCACTAGCTCAGGGGGTAGAGTGGTTGTCTGGCACCTGGAAGGTTGCTGATTCGATCCCCGGCTCCGCCTAGCTAATTGCCGAGGTGTCCCTGAGCA
>OMKP01032406.1:0-10892 GCA_900302375.1 Bathygadus melanobranchus
ATAGAACAAGTTTACAAGCTTACAGTTGCTAGGTTGGCTCCTTACTGTACAACAGCAGGTAGCCAGGATAAGATGCTACACAAGCTAAGTTATATTTCAAGTGCCAGGACATACCAGCGTACAAGATCCTACAAAGAGCCAAGACATACAAATATGGGAGTGCTAAGGAGGGGTGGGATTCAAGTATTGATCGGGTAGGTGGGAGGGGGTTGGGGAGGAAAGGTGGGTAGGAGGTGAAGCTATTCAGAGTCCAGGTGGACTCTGAATAGGTGGGTCTTGAGCCTCCTGCGGATGCAGGTCAGTGATTCTGCTGTCCTGACCGCTGTCGGGAGGTCGTTCCACCATTGTGGTGCAAGGACAGAGAAGAGTTGTGATTTGGTGGTTTATCACCACAAAGTAACCCACAGGGGAGTTGATTCTAAGGTGAAAAAGTCTGTGATGAAATACATTTCATTTAAAAGAACAGTTAACCGCCACAAAATGTTAGGGTTGATCCAATGTTCAATTTGAGATTATTCTTTGGAACTGAAGCTTATAGGGTCAACAGAGCATCCATGTCCTCACACTAGACCCGAGCTGACCTTTTCCCTTCCCCCCCGGTCCAGGTCCAGATCCTGGAGCTGGCGTTCCACTCGGGAGGGTTCCAGGAGCACAAGAAGCTGTACCGCGAGGAGCTGTCTCTGCTCCACAACCAGGAGCAGAAGCTGCTGAAGCAGGAGAACCAGAGGCTGCAGGTGGAGCTCCTCAACACCAGGGGAGACCTTGTGCACTACAGAGAGAAGGTGAGCTCCTCATGCATTAATCAGGGTGCCCCCGGGTCTTTGAAATCCTTGAAAGGACATAAATAGACATGGCTCATTGAATGTGCTTGAATTTATATATTTTGTGCAAGAATAGAAATTGAAGTTCTTTTTGATATTTTCACAATATATTATTTTGCTGTACTGTGTTAGAAAAGGCAAGAGACCACATAGTCTACCATCACTGTGACTCAGCACAATTGAGAAGTGTTCACACTCATTTCATTGTTGTCTATGACTGCTAGTTCTCATTACAACAATTCTCAGTGTTGTAACAGTAATTATCCTTGATCCATGTCTCAAACTATGCCATATTGGGTCCTTGAATTTGAGGGAATTAAGCCTGGAAAATCCTGTGATGTTTAAGTAGGTGTGAGAACCCTGGTTAATGTACTCATTCATTCATTTGACTTTTCATTTAGTCATTTGTGATAAAACAACCAATGGTCTTTGTCCTGAAGTGCTTTCACGTTGATCCTGTCAGGTGCGCCAGCTGGAGACCAGCATGTTGTTGCTGAAGCAGCAGAACCACTCAGGTCTGCTCCAGGTCCTGGAGCAGGAGAACTCCTTGCTGAAGAAGGAGCTGGAAGTGAAAAACGAGCAGAGCAAGGTGAACATCTTGACCAGTGGTGACCCACCAGTTGAGAGCCACTGATGTAGACTCACAGGTCTACACCACCATATCGTGGTCCATCTATTGAGCTCATTTTCAAATGCTGGTTTCAATCAATAAACCGGTACTGTTGTATAGTATATACATGTATTGCTGTGGCCATGTGATGTAATCTCAAAGGATTGTGGGTAATGTTTTCAGAGCTGCGGAGGGGGAGGAGAATTGTATGGGGAACTCGAGGGTCTTCGCCAAGAGAATGAGGTTCTGAAAGCCCAGACAGCCCGGCTGTCTACCCAGCTGCTAGAGGTATGTACCTGGTACCCAGAACCTGTTTCAACCCAGAACCAAGATATTACTGTTTATCACCCCCACTGTCTCTCCATTAAGGAAGGAGCTACATCACAGATTTGTATTTTTGATCTGATACCAACTAAGGCTACATATCCCAAACAAAAAAAGAATTCTTGTATACACAATTGAGAAAGTTGTACACCAAAAATTTTAAACTTTTAATCAACTACTGAACATCAGAACAAAAAAATTATAAATAATAAAAAATAAAAACATTTTAGTAAATAAAATACATACAAGTCACTAGTTAATGACACTAAATTGTGTACATTTGTTTTTGTATTATATGATTGAACATGTCAGTAGTGCTATCAAGCACCACTAACCACAGTCCTCCTGATGTTCCCAGGCCTTCCAGGCCCAGCTGGTGGGTCTGCTGCCAGGGTCTCCTCACCGTGCCCAGAGAGGACCACACCGAGGGGAGGACCCAGACAACATGCAGGTAACGGTGGCCTCGGGCGCTCCCCTCACGCTCCCCTCAAAGCAGATGCGCGCAACTCAAATGCTTCTCAAAACATTCTGTTCTCAATACAATCTGCTAAGTGGAGGTGGACGCAAGACGAGACAGGGTAGTCTAATGGTTTTGGGGTGTTGGACTCCAGCTGGAAGGTTCTGGGTCCAAACACCACACCACATTCTCAAGTAAGATGTCTTAACCCCTCCTCCGATCATTAATGAATCTAAAACATTAGAGACATAGCTTAGCCTTGGATCAAAGCGTCCAGTAAAATACTGAATAGTATAGTAAATAGTCAAATCTGATCCTAATGCTGCAAGCTAAGATGCAGAAATGTCCTGTTAGTAAACTGAACATGAACATGCACTGTATTGCGCAAGTCTGTTTTCTTGTGTACTCACTTCCTGTTAGCTTAAAACATTGGCAGTAGTAGTGCTTGTGGATTGTAGCACCATCACACACATTTTTTGATCACCTCTCCTCCCTCAGTCGGGTGGAGGTAACCTCACACTTCTGCTTTGTCACGCTCTCACCTTCATATACCTCTTCTGTTGTCATGGCAACACATGCGTGACATCCTTCATGGCTAACGTGTGTGTGATGTATCTCACTGTAGTGGTCAGAATGTGACATTGTCAGTTCAAGTGCTGCTGTACCACTTCTATATACCTTTTCAAACCATATTTTGATCAGAATCTAATGTGATCAACTAGCTTTTATTTTATATTCATAAAGGCGTCCATCAGGATAGTGTTGCTAAAAGATGCAACATCAAAGATAATCCTTTCCAAGGATGAACTTAGTGTATGTGCTCATGTCGGAGCACTTGAACTCACTTTGTGATATCGAGCCAAGTCGAGTTTTTGTTTGCCTACTTTGACATATATTAATATCCATGGCGCCTTGTCGGGGTTGGCTACAGAATGTACTCCCTTCTTAGTGTGTTTGTCTGTGTGTCTGTCTGTCTGTGTACAGCTAGCGTGTTTACTTTTGGTGTTTGGGTACATTAGAAGCTTTGTGTGTTGTCATTATCCATATGATTCCACATAGGCGCCATGTCATTTTACATAACTAATGTCTGTAGTTATGTAACGTTCTGACATGAGAGGGACTTGGCGTCGACTCCTTGGGGGGTCTGGTCTGTTTTTCCTGCTCTTTCATGCGTCTGCAGAATGTAGAGTGGCTTCTCATTTCCTCTCTCCGTGGTTGTCGTCTCACCACCTTCATGCTAACTGTAGCTCCATCACCACCCGTCACCATTCATTAGTATTAGCTCACTGGTAGTTAGCGCCCCCTTTTGGTTCACTGTGGTGTTGTTTACCACAACTGTTGTTGTCGTGTCTGTACTAGCGTCAGTGGTTCAGATGTAACGGATGAACGTAGAATAGTAGGGGTCTGTTAGCGGACCGAGACCGTTCATGTTAATCTGTGTTTTTGTTTTTTAGTGGTTAGTGGGGAAGGGTTGGTGAGTTTCGGTGTAGTGAACCTACCTTCTTTCTCCAGGGGGTCGTGTTGGAGCAGCGGGCAGCTTACACGGACAGCTACCGGCGGATTGGTGGACTGTGACACCAGCGCCTTGCTACAGTGCTAACGCCACGCTACCACCATGCTAACACCATGCTAATGCGAACCTTTCACTCACAAGACTGTCTGCATTGCATCTGCCCTGCACAATGGCAACAAAAGCTAGCTAGCTAGGTCTATTTTTATGCTTGCTTGTCTGATCCCCAATTATTTGCTGGGACGAATATCTACCTAGAGATACTGCCTTTTTCAATGGCACAAACGTGTAGTTACATTTCACAGCTGCTAGGTGGCAGACAGACAGAGAAATGTTGGGTTTTTCCAATGGAAGGTTTTTAAACAAGATTGTCATTTAAAGGTCAAGGTTTGTCCTGGATCATGTTTCTACCTGAGACTGTATTGTAAAATGCTGACCAAAAGATGATCCGTTTCTGCTCTTTGAAGTATTTGCGTGCTTGAATGAGTGTCTTTTTAACAGAATACTTCTGGAATGTTCGGTTATGCACTTGTACTATTGATGTCAATGGTTAAGTCAGGGTATCTTTCTTAAAGTCTAAATCTATCGCGACCTAGGCCTGAAGGTCATTGGAAACTATCTTGCAGCTATATCTCTGACCACCTTTTTTCCTAACAATCAGCGATTCCAACCCGTTGATGTACTTAAAATGTTTGTTGAGATCATGGTTGTCCAACTAATAATGTCTAATCAGTGTTGTGTTAAACGTTTCTATCGGTCTTTCCTTGTTTGCTTTTCTTCTGTTTATTTGGCATGGGATACAAGGGAATATTTCATGAAGCTTTCAACAATGTTCATTTCTTTTTTTGTAGTAATGTCGTACAGGTTTTAGGTTAGTATTTTGCTGTTCCCTAAAGCCTGCGCTACAGGGAGTTTTTGTTTTTTGGAGTATGTCAGTTTGGTAAAACACAACTGTATGTGAGTTTCTCTTGTCCTCGGAGGACACACGTTGTGGCGGTCTTGTCAAAGATGGAGGCCATGTTTGAGTCATGTGACTATGTGTTTTAATAACTGAGGGCTCTGTCGCACTACCTTTCCATACACTTATTTATTTTATTTTAGTATTCAATATTTTATTTTACTTATGATTTATTTATGAATTAAATTATTTTGTTTGCAGCGGTATCCAAATCAACATAGTTAATTTTTTTAAATACTGTTTATCTATTTATTTATTTTTTGTAATCTAAGTTATTTTATTTTATTAAATGCAGTATCCTCATCAGAATTGTACTGGAAAAACTTCTATGCCGGAACCAAATAAAGCATCTAGGTCAAATACAATTTGGCTTGCCGTGTGAATTTCCTCACCTTTTCTTGAACACACCATTTAATCAAAATAGTAAGAATACTAGAATATTAAGGCCAGCTCGATATTTAGCTCCGCCATACTTAAGCCCAAATGATTGGATAATATTTACCGCCTTCCCCCCCCATCAGGATGACAGGGAGAGGAAGATGAAGAAAATGGAGGAGCGAATGAGAGAGATTGAGCTGACACTGCATAACGTCAAGTTACTGCTCAGAGACAAGGTGGTTCAACTGAAAGATCAGGTACACAACTTATACAATACTTATACAGTACACCTAAAAACTAACAGTTAACTAAGTCAACATTAATGGATAAGCTGTGTGTGTGTACTTTTTTACTTAATGTGTAAGTGTTGTGTACATATATTTTGTAAATACACAAACGGTTTTTTATCATGTCCCATGTGAAGCACTTTGTCTTTCTTTCATGTGCTCTAAAAATATACAATATTTGTATTATTATTACCACTTGGATGAATTGGATGTTGTCTCTCCTCGTCGTGTCCAGCTTCACAAGAACGGCAAGGCGGATGTACTGATCCAGGACCTGTACGTGGAGAACGGCCACCTGCTGACAGCCCTGCAGCGGGCGGAGCAGCAGCAGCAGATGGCGGAGAAGAAGAACTTCCTGCTGGAGGAGAAGATCTCCAGCCTGAGCAAGATCATGAGGGATCTGAGCCCCGCCCCGCTGTCTCCGGCCAACTACCGCGCCAAGCGCTCCTAAACTTAACCCGCTCTCCTTCCACCGCTCAAGCAGGGGCTTCTTCAGGTGTTTTCATCAACTTTCTCTATTGAAATTCTATTGCATTTATATAGCGCTTTTACCCAAAGCGCTATACTCACATTCCCCCATTCATACACCGACGGCGGTGTCAACCATGCAAGGCAACAACCAGCTCATCGGGAGCAGTTAGGGTTAGGTGTCTTGCTCAGGGACTCCTCGACAATTAGCTAGGTGGACCCGGGGATTGAACCAGCAACCTTCCGGTTGCCAGACAATCATGTCTACCTCCTGAGCTACTACCGCCACATACTTGAGAACCAAAAGCCCTTTTCAGTGTCTGAAAACTCTGAGTGAACCTTTCGTTTTCACTAAAAGTTAGCCAATTCCGGTGAGCTCAGTTTTCATCTGGGTCCAAATCCAACTGGATTTGGACCCATTTTTGGTCCTGACCCATAGTTAAGAACCCCCATGCACTAAAGAGAAGCTGCTTTTGCAACACCCCAACACGCCAAAGGGTGTGCAGACTTTGGACCTCCATGAACAATGCCAATGAAGTGCAATTGCCTTTTTTTTAATATCATGTATTACATGTTGTTGTTTTTTAACTTGTCTTTTAAGAATTGTGTTTGACTGCTTTAACTGCCAAAGCCATAAGCATATGACTGAAGACAAACTGCCTTAAATTATTCTAACTCTTTCATGTCATGGGTTCTAGAACGTTGTCATAGGGTGCGCCACCTGTGAAGGACCAATCAAACATTTTGTGCAGTAAAAATAATAAGCAATACATTCTCAAAGTGACATAACTAACATTTCTCATATCCGGTCTAGCGTTCTTTAAAGAAATGTGCTCTCTACAGGAAGGGCCCTATGGGTCATGGGTCACAACCCCAGTTTTAAAACCATGGTCTTAAATCTTTGACATTCTTGTATTCTTGTAATGCCTCTTGTAATGTTTCTTCCACGATCAAAGCCATAGTAGCTTTAAGCTGAGGCCAAGAGAGATTTGAATTTAGGCTTCATTGAAACAAATCCCACACATTTTTAATGTTTAAAAAATGTGAACTCTTGATGAATGTGTAAACACTATTTCTTTTCACTGTGAGAATATACTTCTTATCTCACGAGTACCAAAGTGCACTTTCTAAGTACTACAGTGTTGTTTTTTTACAGGAGTCCTGTACGTCGTACTCTTCGTAGTCTTCTGGTTCTTTTTATTTTTGGTGAGACATTTGAAATCATTTGAAAGTCTTCTTCTCTCAGATAATATTGACACTAATGTGAGAATGTACGCGAATACCTGTTTGACATACCTGGAAGACCGAGACCTTTACAGTTTGTGAGAACATTATGGAACATTATTCACGTTCAATGTCAACACATTTATGCCTATATAAACAGCGTGAGGATCTGTTTGACAAATGGATGGCATTTTCCTGTGTAAATAGGACTATTGACCAGAGTTGATATATTTATGAATGATAAAATGTAAATACATTGTACAAATTGTATTTCTGCAATAAAGAATTGTAGCAAACAAATATTAGTTTCATTTGGCTGCCCTATTTGATACATAGCATTTATGTTTTTGCTTGTTAAATCTAACAGCATAGTACATAGTTGAATGAATATCATGCTGGACGATTAATAAACTTAAGTATGTATCTATCTAACCCTGGCCAAGCAAACATTTTGCTATCCAGTCCAAATATATAGTCCTATAGTATAGTAAAACACACAACTGGATAATCACAATTGATTGGAAGTTGAAGTTGAGGAAACCCTATAATGAATTCCTGCGCATACAGGGGAGAGGCAGTGTGATCCCGGCCGCAGCAGCGGAGGAGGCGTTCCAGAGAGAGGAGGCGTTCCAGAGAGACGAAGCGTTCCAGAGCGGCGAGGCGTTCCAGAGAGAGGAGGCGTTCCAGAGAGATGAGGCTGGACGAGCGACGCGTCCAGTCGCCAAAGTTAGCTGGCTAACTTTAGCTGCTAGCTCATATAAAGTAACACAATGTATTCCTTCCACGCGTCACAGCTCCAAAGGGATACGCGCGAAGCTCAGGGATTTTGCCATGTAAACACAGCGCCGCGTTATTGATGTGTGCCGCGCTTGAGTTATGCTTTCGCGAAAGAAAAGCAAAAATGAAGCGTCCAAAGCCGCCGAGGTGCACGGGAAATACGTGAAGAAGGAAACGTCGCCGCTCCTGAGAAGTAAGCGCAACAAGTAGCCCGCTAGCCGACGCTAACGGCCCGGCCCGTTCAACTGAACCAGAACCACCTGAGAGTAATACGGTGTTGTTTTGTGGACGTCCAGGGACGTGTAGTGCCGCGGTGTTACTCATTAAACGGGGGGATTCGTAACAGTTTGGTGACTTCAGCCGCCACTCGATGCTAGCGTCTAATGCTAACCAATGGTTTATCGCCGACTGGTTTACCATCCAGACGGCTGAAGTCGAGCAGTAAGGAGCCGACGGCGAGCCGACGTGTCCGCCATGCGGGAGTCGTGCCACTGAATGTCATCCGAGTAGAGATGCGTTGTTTACTAAATAAACCCAGCTGGCCACCGCATGAATGCTGTCACCGTCTGTTTTTACACCCTGGGCTCGTATTGTTGGGAGCTGTTCAGCCGACATACCAGCTGTTTGTTTTAAAGGTTTCCCAGTCAATAGTCGATCAAAGTCAATAGCGTGAAGTGGGCAGTAGAGTAGCAGCGTTTTGAACTAAGGCTAAGTGCATATATCTATTGACTACTGTTTAAGTAATTTAGCTGAAATTTAAAGTGAATTCAGATGGATGTCGCTAAGAAGCAGGTAGGGATCAGGGCGTCTTGCTCAAGGATGCTTAGAGGTAAGCTCAGCATTGGGGATCGAACTCCTAACTTTTTGTGTGGGAGGCGAACACTATCGTAGATCTGCAGGACGTTACCGTGCTTACAATGTCTCTTAAACCCTTCAAAACGTGTCGACTTGCTACTAAAAGTTCTCATAAACACTCCAAAACGTGTCGACTTGCTACTAACAGTTCTCTCCCCTTTGCAGATCTTATGCCATCATTTATCCGCCATGGACCCACCATTCCAAGACGTACGGAGGTCCCCCTGCCGGAGGCGGGGCCCACGGTATACCCCGTCCCCACCAGCCGAGAGCCGGTGGTGGCCCGCAACAAGAGCTTCCTCCGGGCCCCGGTCCAGAGGCCTCCCCACGAGGTGGCCCGTCGCGAGAGCCACCGTCTGTCGGCGCCACCCTACCTCCCCCGCAGCCTGGGCGACCTGCCCCACGAGTACGGGGGTTCCTCGCAGTCGTTCCTGACGGACGTGAGCCCCATGTCGGAGAACGGGGACGCTGGCCGTTACTACTTCCCCCCAGTGGAACATTATTATGACAACCAGCGCCAGCAGCCGCAGCAGCCTCAGCCTCGACGGCTCCCGGAGCCGTTCCACGAGGAGTATCGATACTACGACCGCAAGGAGCACAACTTCCAAAGACTGGCCCCTCTGCATACACCCCCGGCCCCCGCACGATCCCCCGCTGGTAAGGGAAAAAAAGAGATGAGCTGTGATCATGACATGGTTTTAGGAGTGAGGTTATGCCCCGTGTAGTGACATCTGAGTTGTATACGGATCAGGGGTTATGTCACTGTCGCCTTCAGAATTTCCTGGTTTCAAACCTGACTTTTCTTGACTTGTCAGAGATAGATGGTTGACTCACTCAGAGTGTGTAGTTTAGTTTAGTTTATAATTGTCATATATATTTTACACAACTATTGGGGACTTTCACCCCAATTATTTCAATAAAAGAAAACTGGTCCAGCTTGTGTTTGGGGTCTACAGAGGGTGCTCTTCTTAAAGACCCACAATGTGAAGCCGATTTCAGTTCACCTGCTTTACGTACTAAGATTGACATAAATGTACAATTAGAATGGATTTTAATGCTGAGGGAGTGGCACGGGGGAACGGCGGTGTAGGATTGTTAACCCATAAGCCATAACCCTTATATTTTGCGGATTATATCTCTGTTTATTGTATATGTTGTAGGACTCTCCCAGACCCGCCTACCACTTAGTGTTAACCCCTGTTTGGGTGGAACCTAAGCAAGCATGTTTTTTAACCCTTTGTTTGCCCAGTCTTGGTGGCAGCGAGGTATCATTTAGCAGGCCACTCCTCCTCCAAGTCAAATGTCCTGAACTCCGATGATAGTGTTATCAGGTGTTTACTCAGGTACTACCGATAGTCTGGCGTCTCAACTCTAGGATGTTCACTTCCAGGCCAGATGATGTCCACAAGAAGCTTCGAGAGGCCATCCTGATATTGACCATCAGTCTGGCCTCCACTGGACAGCGATGCACTTCCAAATATGGCCGCTGCCCTACGTTGTTAAAAAAAACTCCAGCCAATCACAGTGGCGCTCTCTTCGTTCTTGCCGACTCCGGTTGGAAGTAAAGCTAAAACATATTGTAATCAGGGAAAAGCCTTCCGTGCAGATCTGTGCTCATCTTTTAACATTGTTATTTAGTCTATTTCAGATAAAACATTATGATCGCTACACTGTCCTTTGGCAGCGCCGTTGTTTTTTTAATTTGACAGACTACGGCGCTCCTTGTTCTTCATGAACTGAAAATCCTTTCCCTGAGCGCTGATTGGTCCTAGCATTTTGAAACTTTTGGAAAAGGCTTTCAACAGGATCGAAGCCAGACTGATCTGCAGAGAGAAACAGAATGTGAACTTGCAAGATCATCTCACGAGGCTAGGCCACCAGCAAGATGTCTAACCCCGACCTGCTCCTTAATCACCTGTCTCTGTGTTCACTGTCTAACCCCTACCTGCTCCTTAATCACCTGTCTCTGTGTTCACTGTCTAACCCCTACCTGCTCCTTAATCACCTGTCTCTGTGTTCACTGTCTAACCCCTACCTGCTCCTTAATCACCTGTCTCTGTGTTCACTGTCTAACCCCTACCTGCTCCTTAATGACCTGTCTCTGTGTTCACTGTCTAACCCCTACCTGCTCCTTAATCACCTGTCTCTGTGTTCACTGTCTAACCCCTACCTGCTCCTTAATGACCTGTCTCTGTGTTCACTGTCTAACCCCTACCTGCTCCT
>OMKP01032416.1:3540-18947 GCA_900302375.1 Bathygadus melanobranchus
GGGGGGGGGGGCTGTTAACAGCCAGAGATTTGAGGTCAAGAGGGGGAGAAGGGGAACAAACTGGGAGATTTGGTGAGTTTTCGGAGGGTGTGGATAATCTGATAGAAGAGTCGATACGGTAGGAAAAGCGATACTTTTATTCTGCACCTTTCTAAAAGCTCTGTGGATGTATTTTATTTGTATTATTCATCCCTGTAAAAATGTTATCAATTGCACCTTTAACTCTTATTTATGTACCTTTTTTAAATGACAGTTTATGAACTCAGAATGTTGTCAAACATTTCCCATAAAGCCTTAGATAAAGTTGATTCAGCCTGATTGTACTACATCCTTTCACTTTAACCCCGTATGGTTGAGAAATGTATTTCATACTGTGGGGATTTTAACTCAAGAGCATTATCAAGTTAATCTTCGATGTATATATATATATATACCCTAACCCTAACCCTCCTACTGAAATGTATGGCGCTAAATGGTGTGCTTTTTCTTGTGTCTGCAGAGCTATTGATCACACTAGAGGTTCCATTTCAAATCATTATTTTGAATCGTCTGCCTTCCTTTTTAGGCGCATGCGACGGTTGGCCAACACCGCCCCGTCCTGGTAGAGGGGATCGTGACGCTACTCCAGGAACGGGATCTGTCGTGAATGGACACGAAATCAAAAGCATTAACTATGAACCAGCTGATCCACACACTTAGGTCACCAGCTGGAAGATCACTAAAGACGAGGCACCCTGGCATTCCCGAAAGCATGGCGTTTATGTCGGCATCAATTGTGGGCACGTTTACTGGTGCAATGCGCACACACACACACACACACACACGTACACATACACGCACACGCAGACACACACCTACACAGGCATTCCGGTGGTTGTTCAATATAACATCATATTTTTTTCCTGACTCTGGTTACATCTTGACCACTTTTGGGTGCCGTCTAGCAACATGTTGACTGTTACAGTTTCATTAGCCAAATCGTACACACCCGCCTCACTCACTACTTCGTCGTGTAAAATGATTTGTGTTCCGATTTGGTCAAGTTAAAAGGTGTCTGAATTGGGATGGATGCAGACTTTTTTAAACAACCGTGGATTTGTGACATCACTGATGTAGACAGACTGATTGATGTATTTTATTCAGTTGGTGAAACTGACAGAAAACATCAGGCCAACAAGAACCAATTGTGTCTTTTTAAGCTAATAGTGTTAAACTTGACGTACGTACACACACATGATGTTACTGCTATTCCTTTATTCCTTTTGTTTTGTAGTGTCCATTTTTTTATAATAAAAAACTTGAATTGTATTTGGAGAAAATGTGTAATTTAAGCTAAAGTACTTTCAAATTGGACCAAATGAAAACTAAAATTTGAAAACAATAGTTTGCCACCAACTCATTTACCACCAGATATTTAGCATATTAGATAGGCTGACAATGCAGTGGCCATATACTGTATATCCTACTGGGATATAAAAGATCCTCCTTTCAGGATTTTTCAGCTCTAAAATAGAGAAGCAGGGTTTTAATGTCTTTCAAGTGGGTCCATCTCATAGATTGTATATAACAGCTTCGAACTTTTTATGTTCCAACATATTACATCTTGGTTAACAAGCAGTGTATTGTATAGTGCAGTACCCTGATACGACAGCGGGGGGGCAGTACAGTGCTTCACAGCGGTTGAAGGTTTTAGTAAAAAGGGGAAGAACCTGAGGAAGAACGAGCGCTGAAGAAGAAAAATAACTAGCAAGCTGGGCGCTAGAAAACAACGCAACCAAGCACATACAGGCTATTTGTTATAGTTATGGCACCCTTAGACCTGGATAAGTATGTAGAAATAGCAAGACACTGCAAATACTTGCCAGAGAACGATCTTAAGGTGAGTGTCTGGGGAGGGTTGTAACTGTCAGCCGACAGCCTTTGCGCGTTAAATATGGCTAAAGGGGCTCGTCGGTAGTGCAACTCGGTTAACGAAATGTCGTTATTTTATCTCATGAAAAAATAACAATCGTTTTGATGTTACGGATTACGGCAGTTTCAATTGAATTTAATTGATTATAGGCAGATTGGATTGATATCGAGGAAGCAGGCGAGATTCGCTAGCTAGCCGGGAAGGGGCCGTGAAGGCCCGACCGCTACAGACACCGGTAATCGATGTGTAAATCCTCATGTACATGCACGTTGCACATAGTATAGTCTCAATGATTAGCTCTGGACTGCTAATATATTCCAACTCAAGTCGGTCTAGCTTTATATACACGACCGTGACCTCCTGGGACGTTCAGTGCAGACCGAAGGTCCGTCCACACGCATTGAGACGCTGACCGCTGTTTCCTTCTGCGTTGCAATACGGCGAAGCGCAAATACATCAGTACATTTAGATGCAGCTGTACGCTGTCAGGTGACCGTCACTTGTGTCGAGAAGATATGGAAACATGGCTAGTCCGTGATAATGACGTGAGCCGTGTAAACCGAATGTGTTGCGATTTTGATCCTTTTTAAGTTGCTTTGCTGATCTGTCAAATTTAATGGGAGTTATGCTTCATTCAGCTGTGCAACTGGTTGCGTGAAAGTGTGATTTTTTTTCTTCTATTGTAGTACTCGAACACTGTTCTAAAACACAATAAAACAAAGACAATCATAAAACAAATGTTTAAAATGTTGCTATATAATCAATTGTTAAATCTGTGAACTAGAACGGTCTAATAGGTGTGACATATCAGGCTGTCATGAAATATTGTATATTTTAATATGAATCGTTGTATAGAAAGGGGTCTTTTGTCCTGTCGTTTTAATAGCCAAAGATGATTAAGCTCTCGAGGTTGCATAGGGTTACTTGCATGTGACACAAACCCAATGTGAAGAATGTTGTTTACAGTTATACGGTGCACTACCCACGTTGACAGGTGGGAGCATTGGTCCCACTGTTCGTGTTTAGCTGAACAGTGAACAACCTTAACATGTTCCAGGAATGGTCTTTCCTGTTCTTTTACAGGACTGATGTCAGTGCATTTGTAGACATCGTCATCATGAATTCCTCCTGTTGTACCTTTTCAGAGACTGTGTGATTATGTATGCGACTTGCTGCTTGAGGAGTCAAATGTCCAACCGGTTTCTACGCCTGTTACCGTTTGTGGCGATATTCATGGCCAGGTAATACTTTGTTTTTATTTTGTTCTTACTTTCTACAAGTATGGTTGATATTTTGTCTTTGTTTGTATTATAAGCCCCAGTTCTCCCCCTTGGCTGGTGTGCTGAGACCCCAGGTTAATTGTTGACATTGTCTACATCGTGAGCAGCTCTCATAGCTGTATGTCTGTTTTTGTCCAACTCATACAAACCCCCCTGGCTAGGTAGTTTTCTCTAATAATGCACACAAACGAGCAAATCCACAAGTTTCCATTCTGTGCCACTGAGCATGCTCACGGACTTGATTCAGAAGTGAATGCTTAGGCTGCGTTCCAATCAGTAGGAAAAAAAAATCCCCCCTCCTACACTTACCCTCGTGACTTGAAATGTTGCTCTGCACTCAGAATTCAGAACTATCCCCCTTTGGACAAAACAAACATACAGCTATGGGAGCTGCTAAACACTTGTTTGGAATAGAATGAATGTCAATGTCTCTCCAAATTTCCATAAGTTCAGGGCGTGCGTACACAGCAACAGAGGGAGAGTTGATGGTTGGTTTTACATAGACATAGACAACAATTCAACAATTAACCTGGGGCCTTAGTACACCGGCCAAATCCTTTTTTAAGCATTATTTTTAGCCAGTTAAGATTTTTGTTAACTATGTACTTAACAAAGTCTCTTCTCTCTAATGTACATGTGATGCTTACTATCATGTAATTCGATACTCATAGACGTGCTTGCTAACCATACATCAAGTAAATGTAATTTAAGACCCAAAAATTGGTACCGTATTTTCATTCTTTTGTTGATTCAACGCTGAATTAATGCATTTCATTCCCCACTTAGTTTTATGACCTTTGTGAGCTGTTCAGAACAGGAGGACAGGTTCCAGACACAAATTACATTTTCATGGTGAGTGTCGATTTTATGTTTAGTAAGAACGAAGGATGCGTCCGATCCAATGCTGGATTTGTGAAACTTCCCGTCCGCCGGTGGATTTGAACGCGTCTTTCTCTTTTCAAAAGGGGGATTTTGTGGACAGAGGCTATTACAGCTTGGAGACATTTACGTATCTGCTGGCCTTGAAAGCAAAGTGGCCGGATTGCATCACTCTCCTCCGGGGGAACCATGAAAGCAGGCAGATAACACAAGTGTATGGCTTTTACGGTGGGTCTCGTGTTCCCTACAGTGTGCTTTGCTTATTAGTTGTCGTATTCAAAATGTCGTCGTAATCACATTTTAATTTCTGTTCTACATTTTCAGACGAGTGCCAAACAAAATATGGAAATGCAAACGCCTGGCGATATTGCACAAAGGTGTTCGACATGCTAACTGTGGCAGCTGTGAGTTTATTTTCTAAGACATTGCATCAAATTTATATATACATTTGTATACATATAATACATTTAAGTAAGTTTTAATACGTTTTTCCTACTCCCAACTCTATTTTACCCCAGTTGATAGACGAGCAGATCCTGTGCGTTCACGGTGGCCTGTCTCCCGATATCAAGACCTTGGACCAGATCCGCACTATTGAGCGCAACCAGGAGATTCCCCATAAGGGGGCCTTCTGCGACCTGGTCTGGTCCGACCCGGAAGACGTGGACACCTGGGCCATCAGTCCCCGGGGTGCCGGCTGGCTGTTTGGCTCCAAGGTTACGAACGAGGTAAAGGCCTACGACCGCCGCGATTTGTCGGTATGAGATGCTAACGGTGCGTTCACTTGAGACTCGCCAAGACACCGTACGCGTCGCTAGGTCGGGCGTTGTGTTCTCGAGCGTAGCAAGTTTAAAACACACACAAATCATCTTAAAACATCATTTTGGACTGTGTAAATCTATTGGTTAGCGTGTTATGGGTGGTCAAAGTTGAAATAATATCAACTTCGCAACTCCCCTCTGTGGCAACACGTCACGTTTCTATAGGCTGGGACTCGCAAGCTTTGGGTTGAAGGGCCTTGAGCAAGGCTTTAAGTAACGGTGCAGGTTGGAAGAAAAAATCAAAAACAAATCACCATGTCCTCTTCTCAAACGCTGTCCCCAACCCTCTTCCCCCTCCAGTTCGTCCACATCAACAACCTGAAGCTCATCTGCCGCGCCCATCAGCTCGTCCACGAGGGCTACAAGTTCATGTTCGACGAGAAGCTGGTCACGGTGTGGTCCGCGCCCAACTACTGCTACCGCTGTGGAAACATCGCGTCCATCATGGTGTTCAAGGACGTGAGCCGACGAGACCCCAAGCTCTTCCGCGCCGTACCGGACTCTGAGCGGGTCATACCGCCCCGAACAACAACCCCGTACTTTCTGTGATTCAGGAGAGACTGTTTATTTTTCTCTTTTTTTGTCAAAGCATTTTCTTGGTTATTTTGTTTCTGAAACAACTAAACGTGACCTCTCATGCCCGATCACATTTTTATGTTAATTCTGCGAAGACCAAATTCATTTATATGCACATAGATTTTTTTAAATGCCTTTTATGTAGCCATTTGGTCAATGCATCTTTTTCTGGGTTTCTTTTTAGGCTGTTGTCAACACAACAGGTTGCAATACAAATGTCTCCCCCGTTAAAGTACTTGCAGTTCCTCCTCGACAGCTATTGGCTGTACGCTGACAAAGATATTCCCGGTGTCATTTCTCAAGTGGAAATTTGAACTTAGAATTACATTATTCACTGCCCAATAGAAATTATCTTACCGTTCACAAAATGTGTCTTGAAAGGGAAGAAATGTGTTGCTATAATAACAATGTGTTTAGTAGTTGGGCAAAAAAGAAGAAAGCTACTAAAACATGCCTTCAAACTATTTTGTATTTTTATTTAATGAGGTCTACTTGATTCACTATAATCATATACAGATATTACTTTGATTAGTTTTATTTACAAAATAAATCATACATGTACAGACTATTTTTTTGGAATATGCTCTACTTTTTGTCCCCTGTTTCTTTGTATAAACAGTTGTGTGCCTATGTATATCAAGTTTTTATTTTATTTAATTTGATTTAAATTTGAAAGGTACCTTAAGTACATGTTGGGTTTAGTTAACTGCGCAAATATCTTAGTATCATATTTTATTCCAACATTTTGTAATTGTAATAAACTGTTACTTAATTAAACCGGTAACTGCTGTATTCAGTTGATAGCTCCATATCCATAGTTATTATTTATAATATTGTGCTAATTAGTTTGCACAGATGACCATCGTAACTTTTCGAGTAATTATACTGATCTAAACCTAAAGATAATGAAAAAAATGATGGCAGGTAATGTGCAGCATGTCATCGGTGATGTAACCTGAGGTCTTTCAGATCTTATAACATCAGACACCCTCTCAGTTGATCCAGCCTCAGCTTGTGCCCTGGCAGCACTTTCCCATGGCTCCACTCTCTTGATCCAGATCCACCTGCCCTGTGATGCCTGTCATGCTGCCAGTGGTATTGGTCTCCCCCCGGAGGTTTTGGACAGCAGCTCAAGATGTGCTCAAGGGTCCCCTTTATCTGGCATAGGGAGCACGCTGGTGTATCGACTGAGCCCCAGCAGTGCAGGCTGGACGGGCTGGGAAGGATATCATTAAAAGCCTGGACCAAGAACTTGATGAGGTGAGGTGAGGCTCTGACTGCCAGAGGTCAGTCCACGGGATCTTCCTCTCCACGACTCGCTTCCATCTAGTTCAGTGCACTGATGAGCTCAACATTGAACTATGGCATATGGATCCGGGCGGGGGTGTTAGGGGAGAAGATAACAACATTTATATATAGAATTACAGTTTGAGGAGCCCTGATTCCTACTCCCTCCTGTTCAGACGGTGGCAGGAACGAACGGCCGTTTGTCCACCGCCAAAATAAAACTAAAAGAAGAAGAGGATGATGACGTAGCCCACCGTACACCCTCCCACCCCGTCACGGTTATCAATGGATCGAGTGGAACTCAACCCGGAAGCAGTTGGCCAGTCAGTGTGTAGACCCGAGCAGTCTACGGTGGAGACTGGAGACCACCAGTCACCTGCAGCGATCTCTGCCTTGACATTATCAGAGGACAATAATTGGGAAGCCAAACCCCCCCTCATGCGTTGGTCGGGATAAAGACATTTCGCCGTCCACCGAGGTTAACCCGTTAGAATGTTACACGCCGCCGGCGGAGCTCGCCGTAGCTTTTGTACGATTTTCTGAAGAAGGACCCCCCCGTCTCGGTTCGTTAACGTTAGCAGGCTAGCGGAGGTGAGGATCTTAAAAAAAGCGGACCCGGTTAACGTACCTGGTCCGTTAGTAACGGCATGACGAATAATACGTTAGGTGTGTGCGATCCATGATGTGTGAGCAGCCGTTTGTATGTTCTTGCGCTGCAGCTCGATGTGTTGTGGGTTAGATTGCTGTGCTTTTGGGTGCGATCGACAGCCTCAGTGACTTGAGACAAAAAGAAAGTGAGATGCCGGTGATGTGTCTTATTCATTTGTCCTGTGTTCACTACTGCTCCGTTGGCGAACACTGCAGTACAAAGGTACAGCAAATGAGGCAAGGCTGAGAGATACGCCAGCAAACTAACCCATGCGTTGTCATGCCATGGAGATGCTTGCAAATCTATTGTTATTCATACCAATCGGCATTATGAAGATATTATTGTGTAGTTGTATGACTTTTGTATATGAAGTCGGGATATAGTGTCCTATCTAGGGCACCTGAGGGCAAAATGCTTGTTGTACAATTTAAGTGTGTGAAAATCGGAACAGCATTCATATAGACAGACAAGATGAATGAATAATGAAAGTACATAGAACTGGACAATGTCCTTTATTAGTGCGAGCTACTAATATTAACCATCGTCACCATAATGATGTTCATCAGAGATCTCTTCTCAGATATGCACTTAAAGTGCAAAATATTCTATTCTTTTGTGCGTCATTGGGGGTAATGTGTAAAAAAAAATGTGTCTGTCATTCAGAAACAAAACAAGATATTTTTTATGTGATTGTAAATGTAATTGTACAATTATGTGAATGAGCAAAACCTCTTTATACTGAAACCTGTTGGTGGTCTGGTATTTTTCTTAAGGTCCCAAAACTGCAAAACAGCAGTAAGTGAGCATCAGCAACCTTCACATTAAATAGGAGGATGTGTGTGAGAGTGTGTGTGTGTGTTAGATACACACACACATCATTTTTTATTGCTTGAAGCTTAGCCATGTCTTCATATAATATTAATGTTGTGATATAAGGCCTGAGAATAATTTATAGTGAAATTAAATGTTTTCTTATCCAGTTCTCTGACGCTGTATTGAAGTGCTGTTAGCTTTGTGGTGTGAACAATGCAGTTCTCCAACTTTCTTAATCATCACATCGGCCTCACTAATATAGCATCTCTCCAATAGTCCTATTGTGTAATACCCATCCAAATCTGGAGCTACAGTGAAATTTGAAATCTAGGGCAGCCGAGGTCAACCTAAAAGAGGTGACAATGTGACGCAGTTTTCTTCGTGTGGTCTTCTCGTTTCTGTACTTTCTAGGCCTAATTAGGGCACCAACAAGTTTGGCATCCTGCCCTGCCTGTATAGGGCTCATGCATGAGTGACAACCACCGTGCTTCCTGTATTAGAAACCTGTTCTCACTTACTGTCATTTTGACGTGGGAACTTCGATGGCATACATTTGTGGATTTGTGTATAAAAATGTAAGATATTTTGATTATTACCGTTGTTTTGTGAAGTTGCTATGCTATGGGGCGGCCCTAGCTCAGGAGGTAGACGATTGTCTGGCAACCGGAAAGGTTGCTGGTTCGATCCCTGGCTCCCCCTAGCTAAGTGTCGAGGTGTCCCTGAGCAAGTATGAATGGGTGAATGTGAGGCAATGTAAAGCACTTTGGATAAAAGCGCTATATAAATGCATTCCATTTACCATGTCTATTGTGTTGATGTTGCTAACCTGTAGGCGTATGCCTTATTAGTAATTGCTACTAATTGCTAATAATTGCTAACCCATTTTAATTCTATGGAGTATATGTGAAATACAGTTTGTGTTGTTTCTGTTTTGTCAGGTGTGAAAATTAACTGTCATGACTGGAGCTGAGGTTGAGGATGATATCCCGTTAGGTGAAAGGAAGACAGTCACAGACTTCTGCTATCTTCTGGACAAGTCCAAACAGCTCTTCAATGGACTTAGGTCAGTGTTGCTTCCAAGATGTTCATCTGCCATGCAAAAACCGTACGACACTGAAGAATGAGATCAAAATGAGTTTTTTTGTGTTTTTAATAGAATGAAAAATAACAGACAAAAACTGCAGGAAGCTGTTTATGTTTTTTTAAATATGTTTTTCTCCAAATAATGTAATTGTTAATCTTTACACATGGGAGTTATATTTCAGCCTTTCATATGAAACTATATACGCTTTCATCCAAAGCATCTTCCGATAAAGTGAGTGACCACAATCCGTAGCGTGGGAAGTGAACCCCTAAACTCTGCGCTGCCATTGAGCTGCAGGACTGCATGATTAGCATCTGCATGATTATGTAATGATCATCGACATTTGTTGGATCTAATTACAAGGAAGAGATGATCTGAGGGCGTTGTGTGGTTGAACCATCTGAGTGTTTGAATAAGGTTTTAGGAAAGAGTCGTTACCTAAGATTTGTTGCCATGAATACAAGCATATGTTTAAATTACAGCTTTTCCATTGTGTCCTCTGTTTAAAGTAGGGCTGAACAATGAATGGAGATATTATCGAAATTGCAATATGGCCGAATTGCAAGAGCTGACTTTAAAACATTTATTATAACACTATTATTTATGAAGTGCTGTGTTGCTGCACAGACGCCCTGGCCTACACATTTTATGCTCCAGATTTAAGAAAACGTGTTTGTTTGGTACAGACCGCAACACATCCCATCATCGTGATGTTAATATATTCTTTTATTTTTCAGTGAAAACAAAAATTGTGATGCAAAAATGATCATTCCCGCTAATAGCGAGTCTCATCGCAATCTCAATATCTGTCAAAATAATCCGTTTGTTTTGTTTACCATATCGTTCAGCCCTATTTTAAAGTGTCAATTCCATCTCCCAGACTCTACTATATGGAGTTTATTTGTTTACGAGGTCATACAGAGTTCATCTGAATCAGGGTGAGCAGGGCGGCAGTAGCTCAGGAGGTAGAGCGCTTCGATCCCCGGCTCTGCCTAGCTAATTGTCGAGGTGTCCCTGAGCAAGGCACCTAACCCCATCTGCTCCCGACGAGCCGGTTGTTACCTTGCATGGTTGACACCGCCGTCGGTGTGTGAATGGGTGAGTGTGTAAATATTGTAAAACGCTTGTATTGTAAAAGGCTTTGAATGGGTGAATGTGAGGCAATGTGAAGCGCTATGTAAATGCAGTCCATTATATTATACATTCAGTAGCCTAGTATTCACAGTATTCTGAATATCAGCATTCTGTGATTTGATTTGATTCCTATCTCGTTTGTTTCGTTACAGAGATCTTCCCCAATACGGCCACAAACAATGGCAGTCCTACTTTGGGCGGACCTTTGACGTGTACACAAAGTTATGGAAATTTCAACAGCAACACAGGTCACTTTGCTATCATCTATAGTTCTTGTAGGTCTTTTCAAGTGGGACTGTATGCCATGCTATCTCTGTCTTCTTCTGAGTGAAAGGTGTACGATCAGAACTCGTGCTCAAGGGGTCTGGTTTAAAACAGAAAACACAGTTAATCTCCACCCCGGTGCCTACCCGAGAAAATTAGCACACTGCTTATAATAGACAGTTTTCCATGGAGTGGTTTCGGTGATTTGACTTAGTTTTATACACCCTGTACCACTCTACTTCTATGCTATCTATGTCACACTGATCACCACTCTGAACTGGATTACAAGTCTGATGGAGTAACTAAAGCTCTAAGCTTAATTAGTTAAAAAAACAAAAAAGGGCTTGTAAGACTTATAATTAAATATGTAGTTATATATACTTAGCCAACACATCACGTTTAAACTAGATTGAACAGAAAAAACCCAGAAAGTATAACCAGCCAGAACATATGAAGCATGCATACATTCCCCAGAAGGCTATCAAGTGTACTTTTATCTGGCTATCTCTCTTGTTTGTATGTCTTTGTAAAGCACTTTGTAGCGTGCTTTTGAAATGTGCTATATAAATAAAATAGCCAAAATATACGAATAACTGTATGAGAGAAATAAATGCGTTCTCCAGTGACGATGGTTCCATGGAGCTCAGCTTTTCGAGACTTTGTGGGCCGTTATTGTGACTTGAATGTCATTGTTTAGTCCTTACTATTCTGGTCTATGGACAGGCAGGTCCTGGACAGTCGGTATGGCTTGAAGAGATGGCAGATTGGAGAGGTGGCGTCCAAAATCGGGCAGCTGTACTACCACTACTAGTAAGGAATCTGTCATGTTGAATTATTTATAATCTTGGATCCAGCAGTCCTACTATGTTATAACAGACCTTCTGATCCAGCAGTCCTACTATGTTATAGCAGACCTTCTGATCCATCAGTCCTACTATGTTATAGCAGACCCTCTGATCCATCAGTCCTACTATGTTATAGCAGAACTTCTGATATTTCTTTTTTGTATCCTTGGTATTTTTAACAAATCTGATTATCTAATCTATTAGTTCATCCCAATATCAGTCCAAATGTATATTTAGTAGATCTTTCTAATGCAATTTGATAGCGATCGTTCCACAGATGAAAGCCAGTATTTGTCTGATTTGTCTCTCTGATCTTGGCAGCCTTCGTACCTCAGAAACCAGTTACCTGAATGAGGCGTTCTCATTCTACTCGGCCATCCGTCAGCGGTCCTACTACTTTCAGGTCAACAAAGAAGACCGGTAAGTTCCACGTGTGGAAACGAACGACCAAACGGACAACATTTGTTTTCCTTACAAGAAATGGCTAAATCAATTGAAAACATACACATGAGTAGAATTATGACGCTTATGTCGTACGTGAATGTGTGTGAATTGCGTTGGTCAAGCCGCTTTGTCTCTCGTTTGCTAGGCCAGAATTAGTTGTGAAGAAGCTCCGGTATTACGCCCGATACATTGTCGTGTGTCTACTGCTGAACAAGATGGACCTTGTAAAAGTGCTGGTGAAGGTATGGAGGAAATGCGCTCGCTCTACATGCATGGTGTGACCCCAAACCGTTACTATGACAACTGACTCTAGCAGTTATTGCTCTGCTGAGCTACTCCCAAGAACTGTTTGTCCGTTGTAGTTTGTAGCTATTCACTGACAACCACGAGTCCACTCCGGTTCTCGTTGCCAACGATGCGTCTAGAGTGTCAAGTCAGACCTCGACCCCTGTCTCCGCTTCCCGGCAGGAGCTGTCCGAGGAGATCGAGGATTACACGCAGAGATTCAACACGGAGGACCAGTTGGAATGGAACTTGGTTTTACAAGAGGTGGCAGCTTTCGTGGAGGTAGGTTCAACGTTGACAACCGCACTCTCCAGGGAACAGCTGTTCCAATCTGGCGTTACTCTGGTTTTCTCGAGAGGGATATTTTCGCACGTTGCTCGTTATTTATTGCAATGTTTTTGCTCTTCGCGATTCGTGTTTGGGGTTCTGGACTGTCCCCATGGCGATGATACTTGAATTCCTGGAAGAAAAAAAGGTCACGTGACCTAAACAAGACATCAAACATACTTGGAGAGTTGATGCTGTGATGTGTTTCAGCCTGAAATGTACCTTTCCTTCTTTCACATATTCATAACACAATCATAATTTTGCCATTTCGCCACAGATGTTCCAAGATTACAAAGAAAACATTTACCCTCTTTGCTTTGGAATAAAATACTTGCATACACGACACCAGTGCTGCTATTGTATTCATGTCACGGCTGTTGCTGGCGTCAGGTGAACGTCCTCCACGCTGGCTTTATGATAAATAATAACAACGTTGACCCCCCCCCGAAAAACATTATCAATAAATTATGTGAAAAAACAAGAGTTAATGGTCGGGATAGGAGTTAGTCGGTCGAACTGTTTCCCGGGAACCGCGCCATAAAATGAGTAAAGAACTTGGACTAGTCTTTACCCATGTAGAGTCTTCAGGGTCCAGTATATGCTACTTTATTGGCGCTGATACAGCATAACTAATCAACGTTTCATTTCTACACATATTTCCTGTCTTTCTCGCGTGCCGTTGCCAGGCCGATCCCGTGATGGTAGTGAATGACAACAACGTGGTGGTGGTCAACAGCAACCGGCTGCAGGAGGGGTGTGTGCCCCCGCTGGAACAAGGCATGGTGGTGGGGCAGCTGGTCCTTGCAGATGCACTAATCATCGGCAACTGTAACAACCAGGTTTTGATGCACTCCATTTCAATGGACATTTCTACTGCACACACGGGAATAGGAAGAGCCTAGACTTGCATTATCTCTGGAGGTGCTCCCAACCCCAACGGCGTCTTCCTGTCGCATCAATACAGACTTTAGTCTTCGCTGCACTGCTCTGCGATATGAATTAGTTCAGAATCTTGTGTATTATATCTTGAAATGTATTGGGCGAAAACGTTTTTTGTTTTTTTTGAAAAATCTAATCGGGGCGATCACTGTTGAGAAAATAGATCATAAACATGTGTGATCTGTATTAAAGCTAACAGTGCATTTGATAAAGTTGCAGAAATCTCTTCCGCACATCTTCGGGAAATGTATTTTAATGTATCACTCACATATGATTTGACATATTTTAACTTGGATGCACCAAATAGGAATTATTATTTGGTGCATCTCTAAGTTCAAATCCTACATTCCTTCGGCCAGAAGAAGTTTTTCTTGAGAATGCCTGTTAAATTCCCTCTCATTTTCTAATGTGTGTGTGTGTGTGTGTTGTGTGTGTGTGTGTGTAGGTGAAGTTCAGCGAGTTGACCATTGATATGTTCCGCATGCTCCAAGCTCTGGAGCGGGAGCCGGTGAACCTGGCAACGCAGACTTCTAAACAAGGCACGCTGGTGAGTGAAGCGCTGCCAAGTTTAACTCATGTGCTTCCACTTGTATATTTTAAGGCAGATGTCTTTTTAGTTTTGTTTTAGGGCCAAATGCTCGCAAGAGCGGTTTGGCCCTCTTGCAGAGCAGTTTGAAAAGCAGGGTATTGTACAAAACTAATTTTGCTAAAACTGAATGCTGAAATGGTATTCCTTTTCATTATCTTGATATTATTTTAGTAAAAAATATGATTTGGCTGTATGATGTATGAAGCATTATTTTCCAATTGTACAACCTATGCTTTATTATATTCAAACGAGGTTTGAATTTGACCATGGTGTTCCAACCATGTTGAAATTGGTTAATTCAAACCAGGTTTGAATCGTGAATTCTCCAACTTTCGAAAGGACCACCGCACACCGCTCCTTAAAAACAAAACAGTTCTCTTTGACCACAATACTCGTGACTATAATTCACTGTGAGCGACGAGCGTAACACCACTGAGTGTACAATACAACCGTAACATCTGTGGCAACCGTTTGTTGTTTTTTAGGAGCCAAATGAAAAGCCGGCGAAACGGGAAAACCCTCACAAGTATCTTCTGTACAAGCCAACCTTCAGCCAGCTTTTTACCTTCTTGTCTGCCTCGTTTAAGGTCAGTGCCCTTTTTACATCATGCATAAATAAGATGGACCTCAAACGCGTGTTTTATTCATGGAGGACTTCTTCAGCACGGGAATATCGTCTGCAGAGCCCGCTTCTATATTCATGTTCCTGCTCCACATTTCTGGGATTACAGTTATATTGTATTATTATGGCTGTTTTTTCCTGAAACAGAATCGTATGTTAGTGGCAGATGCCTGAAGTGTACGTTGTTTGATTTTAACAATGTTATTATTATTAAAATGCATTGGATTGCATTTAATGGATTACATTTATATAGCGCTTTTATCCAGAGTGCTTTACATGTGCCTCACATTCACCCATTCATACACCGACGGCGGTGTCAACCATGCAAGGTAACAACCAGCTCGTCGGGAGCATTTAGGGTCCGGTGTCTCGCTCAGGGACACCTCGACAATTAGCTAGGCGGAGCCGGGGGATCGAACCAGCGACCTTCCGGTTGCCAGACAACCCGGACATTTTTTAAATTCTGAAATAATAATTAATGAAATAATTAACTGGAGAAAATGTTTAACGATGGGGTAGGGATGTTGACGACGACGACGACGACGACGACGACGACGACAACAATACAACAACTCATATTGTCACTCGCAATTCTCACTGCTAAGTGACTCAATAAATCACAGGAAATGTATTCTGAACGTGTGTCCTAGGAACTGC
>OMKP01032417.1:0-18891 GCA_900302375.1 Bathygadus melanobranchus
TTATCCAGAGTGCTTTACATGTGCCTCACATTCACCCATTCATACACCGACGGCGGTGTCAACCATGCAAGGTAACAACCAGCTCGTCGGGAGCATTTAGGGTCCGGTGTCTCGCTCAGGGACACCTCGACAATTAGCTAGGCGGAGCCGGGGGATCGAACCAGCGACCTTCCGGTTGCCAGACAACCCGGACATTTTTTTAATTCTGAAATAATAATTAATGAAATAATTAACTGGAGAAAATGTTTAACGATGGGGTAGGGATGTTGACGACGACGACGACGACGACGACGACGACAACAATACAACAACTCATATTGTCACTCGCAATTCTCACTGCTAAGTGACTCAATAAATCACAGGAAATGTATTCTGAACGTGTGTCCTAGGAACTGCCTGCGAACAGCGTTCTGCTCGTCTACCTGTCCGCTACTGGAGTCTTCCCTACCGGCCGTTCGGATTATGAAGGTACATTTACATTGAGAGCGTTCGGCAGACGATTTTATCCAAAGGTAAACTCATTTTTGTAGTTTACAGTCGATTTTTGAGCATATTCAAGATCATAACGTCAAAATGTCATGCAACTCAACGTCCGCTGTCTACACACCATGTTCTCATCTGTCCGGAGATAAAATGAGATTGCTTCATGTTGAGTTTAGTATGTAATGATCTAGAAGGGTACTTTAGAGTAAGAGATTATTTATTTTAGTAGAAGTGACAGTGAAATATGTTGAAAAAATAATTTGTGTTTGGATTTATTTTTGATGACAAATGTATTTTTGATGGCTATTACAATTGGAGATATATACATACTGTTGAACTTGTTTGTTGTTGTTGTTGTAGTAGTTTGAAGTATATTTTTGGAACGTTTTTCTAGGTCCCTATGACTTTGGAGGAGTTCTCACGAATACGAACAGAGACATTGTGAATGGGGAAACGGCACAGAAGAAAAACCTGGCCCAGAAGGAAATGCACTGGTAAGTGTTTTAGGATGCAGTCATAACGGACGATAATAACAGAGGGAGTCTAGCAGCAGTCACTATGGGCTGTAATGTGCCTAACCTACCTATTAACCTAACAATCACGAGTGCTTGGAACTTGTTCTATTCAAATCTTACTGTAGCGTCAGCTGTATATTGTTATTTCACTCCTTTCGACAAATGTACTTATTCTAAGTCGCTTTGGACAAAAGCGTCTGCCAAATTCCCTAAATGTAAGTGTACCTCGGTATTCTTTGGTGCAACGGTTCAAACTTTGTGTTTGTGTCAAAGATGTGTGTGCGTGTGGCTCGTGTGTCCAACGGGATCACCTAAAAAGTCAGCCATCTGCTGCGACATGCGGATGGAGGCGTAGTCGGTACATTTAGTCCACGAGTCCTGTAGTAGTCACACAGTTAGTCAAGGCTGTGTCCCAGACTTTCCGTACGGGGAAGGCTGGCTCTGCACGGCGACCTCCAGCTGTCTCTCCCCCGTCGTCGTCAGTGTTTGCCCATGTGCGTCAACGCACTCCCCCGCGGCCCTCCCGATTCTCTTCGTCATCGCGGGACGACACACGGGTGTCACTCGTTACGCTAATTATGGGTCTGCTACTTTAAAGTAGAAACTAGTGATGAGAAGTCTTCCACCCCCGTGGCCTGGTACACAAAAGGAGCAGATCCGTAACTAGCGCTGTGAGGGACACCCGTGGCCGTCCTACGACGATGCCTCCGTGAGAAGGGTCCATAGACCAGTGGTTCCCAACCGGCGTGGCGGGGCATACTGATGTGCTTTGAGGCAAGGCTAGGCATGCCGTGAAACTTTAATACGTGATTGGGAAATATACTCCTATATTCCTAGTTCCTATAAAAGTACAATATGATTTGTACTATTCATGATTTGCTTCATTATTGATTATTCTTGCCACATTTTTTGACAAATAATGCATTTGCCTCGTCTTATTTTAATGAGCCTGCGTCCGTGTGGTTTCTTTTTATTTAAATGTTTTATTAAGTCTGCTGTATTACAAGAATCGCCAGGCACCTTGTTTGTGTCCACGCTGCAGAGACCTCGTTTCTGTTTTGACCAAGGGGCTAGACGGGTGTCCTTAATAATAACAATGTACCTCTGGGTACTTTATTGAAGGATAAAGTACTTCCTTTTATTCTATCGACCGCACTGGCGGGCTACTGTGTTCTGGTGTCATTGTTTTTACACCTGGGTGCACTGCAGGTGTGAGTGTACAATGACTCAAGATGTATTTCTCTGCTCTTCTTCCTCAGCCTTCATCCCGGGGACTTGTTCCCTTTCACGCGGAAGCCTCTATTTGTCATTGTGGATTCCACCAACAGTACAGCATATAAGGTTAGTCGTTTAGGGACGAGAATATAAAGAAATATAGAATCATAGTGTAAAAAGAGGCCACGTTCAACATGAAATGCAAATGAAACGATGTAATGTGTTGTTTAATGTAGAAACGCTGAACTGCTTTCAACATATTTGAATGTAATCGTAGGCTATATTTTCGTATGAATTTGAATGTAAATCCTCAACAAACCTTTCTTGCAGAATTTCACCAACCTCTTTGGCCAGCCTCTGGTGTGCCTACTGTCTCCAACATCGTATCCTAAGAGTGTACAAGGTGAAATAGTTCCCTTTATTGCTGGCTATTTAATTTATTTCAGAAGTCATTTGTGAAAAAACGTCAAGAATCCTTCGTGTTTTAAATTGGTTGTTTGTAGCGATGCTGTTTTTTTTCATTGTATGTTGCCGTGGCGCTGTTTTTGTTTCAGATCAGACCCAGCGCGGAAGCCTCTTCACACTTTTCCTCTACTGCCCCCTCCTGGCGTTCTTCTCCGTGTGCGGCTTGAGCAGCGTGCGGCGCGGACTATGGGAGAGGGCTCAAGAATTTCTCCGGAAGGTGTACCGGGACATTGGTCAAATGATAACACGATCGAGGACGATAGGTATTGCAGAGCGACGTTTTCTCCATGTTTACAATATAATCACAATTAAAGGTACTCTGTGTAAGAATCAGACATTATAATCATCGCTCACCCCTTTGGCCGGTAAGTGAACTGCAGACTGCTGGAGCTCATGCATTGAGAGAACTGGAGTGTGAGCCCCCTGGGTTGTCTTGAGACGTTAGCCATCATAATGTAATGTTAGTTATAAACAGACAATGGGAGTGGTGGACATAATGCACATAAAATGTACAAACTAAAAACACAAGGAGTCTGGGAAGTTTTGTAGTCTCGTTTTGAAGTTAAATTACAACCTGTTCATAGATTGGCAACTTGAAGTGATTTATGCATGTAAAACCCTACACATAGTCCCTTTTTTAAGAGGGACGTTAAGGGAAGAGAGATTAAATCAAGACGTCAAACACAATACCGCGTACCTCGCATAAAGTCACGTATCAGATTTGAAATCCAAACCCATCTAACTCTAGAGCCCCCTTATACCACATGGTGTGTTCACCGTATCTTAAATACCCTCTCTCTCGCTCTCGCTCTCGCTCTCTCGCTCTCTCTCACCTCCACAGACCAAGCCTTCCTACAGTTCTACGGGGACGAGTTCCTCCGGCTGGTCCTCATCCGCTTCGTGTTCTGTTCGGCCGCGCTCAGACTTCACAAGCTCTTCAGAGTAAGGGCGCGGGCTTGCCACTCCGCTGTGCGCAACACATACACATTTGTTCACACTGTTCTGGGAATAAGCTGAGGCCAATTTAGTTTTGTCTGTTTGTGTGACACGTTGGGCCCCCTAGTCCATAAATTGACTCATTTGCATGTTTCATACAAACAGAAATCGCTACAATAACAGACATGTGCGCAATGTTATATCTGTGGTCAACGTTCACTGAAACCGCCTCTATGTTTTAATGTGTTTCTGTGTTTGTTTACTCATTAAATGTGCCCTGTTGTCTTCCTGCTTGTGCAGGAATCCAGGAGCTTCCCAGAATCCTACCCAGAGCTCCCCAAGCAGGACACTGTGGAGAACAGCGTCCTGCAGAAGCACGTTCTGGAGCTGGCCACCATGCTGGAAGTGCAGAACTTATTCTGGGATGACTCACTAGAAGGCTACTAAACCCAAATCTACCTACCAGGGCAGATTGACACAAGTATACATACACACACACACACACACACACTTTAGACCTCCACATGGCCCCCCCCACACCTCCATTGTTTTTGTTATATCACACCAATCGGCATTGACAGCTTCACAGTTTTGTTTTAAGTGAGACTAGATCTGATTGCGTTTAAAGTAGTGTGCATACACACTGAGCTTTGAATGTAAGATGTATACAAACATGTATATAAACATGGCCCGGTTATAGCAGATACTTGGTTAAAACTATAATTTTCTACTCTTAGGTTCTGCTGTATTTGTATAGCAATATTCTCAATGCGAGCTCAAAGAACCCAGATGACTTGTTTCTGACTGTATCTTGTTCTCTGCGCTCCAATTTGAGTTCAACCACTTTGTGGAAGATAAGCCCCTTTTTAAATGACAAAAGGTCAAAAGCGCCCCTTTTGTAACTACATTTTTCATCGATGCATGTGTATGTATATATATATATATATATATGTCCTATTTGTCACGGTCGCAATCGCACTGTGACTGGAAGGTTACAGTACTCTGTAGGGACACAAATGGTGCTTTTCGTACTCATCTTAACACTAACGCGCCTTCCTAGCTGGTGAGCAACGCAAGTGTGGGTAGATTACTACCGGGGAGCTCTGAGGTGTCACTGTACAGATTTGCAATTTGAGCTCCGACGGGAAGAGAGGGATCACTGAAACGGTGACGCATAATGTTTACAAGTTTAGATAGGTAGTCGACCTTAACGATCGCCCTGCGGTGTTACGGTAAATGTAAGCTATGGTTACGCGTGTAGCAGAAGGTTGTCAAATGTCTCCATGCAGTGTAGCATATCGAGATTTAGTTTGAGGGGAAATCAGCTGTTTAGAACTGCCGCAGGCATTTCTCCGAATATGTATTGTTTTCTCGTGCGACATTCCTATTATTTATTTATTGTCGAGAATCATGATCGATGAGCCTCTTCTGAAACAAAAAAAGTTGCCGTGCCGTTTAAACCGACAAGAGTAGCATATGTCGATACTATATTAAAAACATTAGCAAATTGTTTTGCGCGATGACCGGTGTTAATTAATGCGTCCATGTATCGGAGCCATGAAGTCTTTCCGTAAGTACAAGTGACGGTCGTGACAGAAGCAGACAAGTCGCAGTGCACTCTACACAATAATGCACCTATACAATTGTGAAATAAGTAGCTAAGGCGTTTAATTACAAATGTTTTAAGTAACACGTTTATTTGTTTGTTTTTTGTTGGGTTTAAAAAAAAACCAATTATTTAGCATTTGAACTAAGTGATATTTATTTAGGAATGTTTCCCTTTCTGCACAGCTTCTGCAAAACCTTGTTTTGGCACGTATGCGTTTTGTTTCTAATGTGAAGAGTCCTGTTACAAGTGGAATCGTATTTAATGGCCTTGTTGAAGAGGGCGACGCAATCGTTGTTGTGCTCACAATGTTGTTTCGCGATACACGGGCGTGTGTGTATGTATATATATATCTGCTATTCATATGCATTCCAAGAACAAGAAAAAAGTCGACAACCGTTTTCTCCATTCCAGACTTGATGAGGGGAAAGGGGTTGTTTATGACCTACTTATTAATTAATAACTTAATTAGTTCCACGGTAAACATTGTAATGTCGACTTCCACGTTTGTTCTTTTTTTCTTTTTTCTGTGTTTACAATTGTTATTCTGATTATGATATCGTAGCCTTGCACTTTACTCTATTGGGTTATTGTTATTATTATTGTTATTATTATTTGTTGTGCTGTGCGGTTAATGAAGAAAATCATGCCGTGTTGTGGTCCTTCATGCCGCACATGAATGATCTGCTCGAAAAAAGCCCAATCCGTTTTTTAATTTTTATTCCGCTTATCCACGTGTATGAATTGTTTAGGTTACGTTAAAAAAAAGTGACGATCTTCATGTGTCAATCATCCGTGTGGTTTGAAGCCAGTCGTGCTCTGATGTTAGTAGGGGCGCTCCCGTTGAGAGGTGGTTCAACTGACCGATTCCTGCTTTTTTAACTTGTTTACTTGTCTAATGGTGTATAATTGTTGTACAATTTTGTTTTTCACTCGGACCATTGCCTTGGCCTTGCGTTTTCTTGGCAGTCGCAGAAGTATGTTGGGTAGAATCCACAGGCGATTCATCTGGTGCTTTTTAAGCTGTGCTATTGTTCCTATTTTTGTTTGTGGATCATGCAATATTATCAAATTTTAAGCCTTTTTTTTTGGCTCATCAGCTATGATAGGATGGCTTTTACACAAGGTTTAGCAGCTCAAGATTGCATGTGGCATATAAATGTAAATTCTCTTTGTCTATTGCATTTTGTAAATGTTATTTGTTGGCCTGGAAAGGCCTTGTTCTGTCCTTTTGTTATGTTGTGCCAACAGTGTGTTTGGACATCTATGATGGTGACAGAAGCATTGACTCCCAGTAATAATTAGCATTTTAAGTCACCGCAATGTAACAGACTGGTGGCCGGTCAATCGAAGCATCCCTACCCACTGGTCACTCATTTGTAACTAAACAGCGAGGTGAAAACCCCATGGAAAACAATGTTATGTGTATCTCTGTGTAAGCATGTGTAGTTTCTCTTGGACAAAGGGTTGAGAGACTTTGTATAGAATTCCAACAAAAAAAAAGTACATTCCCTTTAAAATATCAAAATATGAATTTGTATGAAAACAAATGCACATAACTAAACGGCCTAGCTGTCGAGGAAGATGCGACGCTTTGCAACTCATTTAGTTTTAGGGATGCGATCACCGTTTAGTGTATATGCCCACATTGTCGTTTTCCCTTCACGACTTGCACCACAGAGCACATGATATGAAGCTATTCTGTGTAGACTCAAGCACAATATCCACTGCTTCAAGTAATGGACGCCCCTTGATTAAGAGCATGTCGACAAAGCCTATTTTAAATACATCAGACACAAAAAAAACCTATAAAAAAAAAAAACCAACTGCCAACTGTTCAATCCTAGTTTGTCTCTCTCGGACATTTTGGGACCATTTCTACCTTTTTTATACTTGTATAAATGATTTAAAAGATGGGCACTCCACCTTATAGCAAATTGTTTGCCCTGCTTGCTGGTGTGATTTTCATAGTCGGTGTGATACTGTCGTGTTTTCAATATTTCAAACAAAAGAGTACTGAGAAATATCCGTACAGAAAAGCATGTTTGTTTAGAATAGAAAGTGCCAAAGAAGGTGTATTCTCACTTTTCCATTCCAATAATTGAAATCAATTATTGTAACTGATGTTTTATCTGCCATCCCAGATGAAGCTAATAAAAGCAGTTGTTTGGCATTCCCAGGACTTTCTTTACTTTTGTTGTCGTCTGTGGTGAAGCATTTTTCATGGAGGTTGAGAACACATTTGAATCACACTATATTCTGCTTCATATTTGATACTTTCCTCTGTTTAATGGGAAATAAACTATGTATTGTAATGAATGAGATATAATAATTTTTATAAATTCTGAAGACCTCCAAAAAAAAGTGATATCTGTGGTGTTAGGGGTCAAATACACACACACACACACCAAGGATGGGGTAGGGTGAAGGGGTAGGGTGAAGGACCTTTCTCGCAGAATGTCGATACACTTCTTTGGGGGCACGGCATGAACAATACATACAGAACTGGTATCTATAAATAAGGCTTGTGTGAGTTATCAGTTTCATTCTGCAGCAGCATCTCTCTTTAAGCGACGCCGGTCCATTTGTTACGTTTTACTACCATGGTAACTGCGTTGCTATGATACATAAGCGCTCCTGCTCCAATCGCGTGGCTCCTATGTTTTAAATCAACCAATGGCAGCGTGTTGAGACGAGGCTCGGGAAGACGCGTCGCTTCCTGTTTTTAAGTTCTCCGAGCAACTCTGGTTGATGTCAAATTTGCGTGCTGCTAAACAAATGATTGTGATGCTAATATACCGTTGTGTGTGTACATCTTTTACATATGGTAAGGGAGATTAACGTGTTATTTACACGCAAGAGGTTTACGAGAGCAGTTGCATGAGTGTCAACAGTGGCTAGCTGATATTGGCTAAGTTGGTGCTAACTAATGGTTAGTGTTTTGCTACTTGTTAACCTTGTTCAACCTTATTATTTATTCACTAATTAGTGCTGGAGGAAGAAATGCAATGGCGTAACTTTGTTATTTGATGACAGTATTGTTTTATCATGTAGTTAATTGGCTGAAATAGACTAACGAGTTATTTTCATGAGAAATAAGGGACCTGTGTTTTTGTATTGTTCATCAATCATTAGTGAACTACAAGGTCGAACTGATAGATCGGCATACATCAAGGCAGTTGTTGCTGGAATGTGGTTCTTATAATAATAATAATTGTGTTAATTGACAATTATCTTTCACCATATTTAAACATACTTAGAAAAAAACAATGAGGACCTGTTCAAGTTCCCCACCTCTTCATGTACATATCAATGAAAGCACTCCAGTACATGTACATGTGAAGAGCAGCCAAAGACCAAGTCCTGTCCGGAGTCCACAGGTTAGAGCCTGGAAACATATTCTCTCTCTCAGTCTCAGTCTCAGTCTCTGTGTGTATATATGTTGTGAAACAATAACACGCAACTCATTGTTTTTAAAAGGGAAAGACTAAAAATGACAGCAAAGGAAACCTACATCCAACGGCTAAGGTAATCTCACGGGCGCCATGGATACCACCAGGCAAGTGTTCCACGCGGGATTCAACATACAAATGGGAGGTAACGTGTGTATTGAACTCTACTATATTTTCTGTTTTCTATATTGTTTACTAAAGATCGCAGAGAGTGGCATTTTCACATACATTTTGATACCATGTTTATGTGAAAAGGGCATATTGACATGTTTAGTGACACACTAATGAGCAGGTCAAAACTGTATAATATGATAATATACACATGCAACATCGACACAAAGTTTAAAAGGGAACTAAAGGGGAATTGATTTTCAACCGGCTTTGTATCATTTTGATGGGGGTAGTGTATGCAAATGAACAATGTTTACCTTTCCTCCACGTTGCCTGCACCCAGATCTCCTGCTACTTTTGTACTTTTGTCATCTTACCCCAACTCCGTCATTAACTCAGCTCTGTCAAATTACTGAGTTGGGCTAAGACTTTGCATCTGCTCTGAGCTGCACCCCAGAGACACAGGGTGTATCGGCAAGAACAACGTAGCATTTTGTAGCGTAAATGTTTATTTTCACATCATAGCTAAATATACCCATACTGCAGTCACACTCTTCAGAGATTTCTGGATGACCTGGTTCAGGACTGATGCAGTTGTACTGCTTGTGATGTACGATGAGTAATGATGAGTTTTGCTGCAGGGACCGACTCATTGCCTGGAGATCGCTCCCCTCCCTGAACCTGAGCCCTCCCACTCTACCATGCTCCGATTGGCCGATCTCTCATCTGAGGAAGAAGAGGTGCTTCACGGACGAATCAGCCAATACGAGAAGAAAATTGACAGCTTGATGATGGAGGTCAGCTCACTGAAAAGTGAGGTCAGTACTTTAAGTTTCCACCTTGACCTAGACAATTTTTATTTAGCAGGGTTCCCACAGGTCCGTGAAATTCTTGGAAGTTTGTGAATTTGAGAGAAAAAAAGTCAAGGCCGTGAACGTTTTTGAAAACAGACTTATATTTTATTTTGTGGTAGTTTTGGTGGTAGAATTCTTAGTGTTGTAACCGCAATTAAACTTGATCCGTGTCTCAAACTGTGCCGTGTTGGGTTCTTGAATTTGAGGGAATTGGGCCTGGAGCGTCCTTCAAAAGTCCTTCAGTTTTATGTTTAAGAAGGTGTGGGAACCCTGATTTAATGTTTATTACACTATAACTGTTCGGAACAGGCCGATTGCTTGGCCTCTGGTATTACTGCTTGCAGCTGCCTCGAGAACCACTCATCCGAACAACAAGTCAAATAGGTGCCACCGATCATTGTTCATTTGTATTTATACTGCAGCTAAAAACAAATCCTAAATGTTTGTGTGTGTGTGTGGGGCACCCATAGGTGGAGCTGCGGAAGAAGGAGCAGGAGCTGAGCGCCTCCCAGCGCGTCATCGCAGAGCAGGAGGAGGAGCTGGCCGAGGTGGCCAAGGAGTTGGAGGTGACCGAGTGTGAGAACTCCCGCTTACGGCGATCCATGGAGAAAATGCTCGGGGAGGGTGAGAGAAGGTACGCGTGGACAGACGGATCACCTAGGTGTTACAGATGATCGACTAGGTGGTTAGCGTGTGTGCGTGCGTGTGCTAAAGCCCCGATAAACCTCCGTCAAGCTTACAGTATATTCGTCCCTTCCCCGCTCAAGTTTGAGACTTGAGTGTTTTTTATTCACCCCTTATTTGACCTTGTCAGCCACGTCGAGATCAAACATCTTTCATGAGTGTATTTTATATGAAGTAGTTGAATGTTAGAATGGGTTAGGTGTGTGTGCATGTTCCCCACCTTCTGTCTGTCTGCAGGTTGGACAGGGACCCTGGTCATCAAGACAGAGATGCACTCTTGCAGAAGCTACTGGAGGCTGAAATGGACAGCCACGCGGCAGCGAAGCAGGTGTCTGCCCTCCAGGAATCTGTCTCCAAACTGGGAAGTGGCTCTGGGAGCGTGAGTATCCATAGTAACTGATGGCGATGATCTTTTTCTTCTTTGGTCAGCACGGTGACAGTTGGAAACATTGTAAGCAACACAGACAACTTATTTGACTGAAATACCCACAATTTACCATACAGCTTTACATATTTTTCATTTGTAATATTCCTCTACCTTTTCAGACTTCAAAAATACCTGTTACTATCTTCCCCAAATGTGTAATATATGGTATATGTAAATGTTGCATTTATTGAAACATTTACACTTGTACATTTTGTGCAATATCATTATATCCTCTCCAAGTATATTGACTGTTTTGTTGATTTGTAAATAAGTTTATTTCGCAGGGACAGTGCACAATACATACATTGTTCCAGAGGTAGCTACAAGCTAATTTACATCTGGTAGTCCCCAGGCGGGAGTTGTGCATACCACGCGCCACAAACATATAAAAAAATGGAGTACAAATAATCACTATCAAAGTACATCATGTGCCAAACAATTGTGTAACATGTCCTCGTTGTCTCCTGTTGGCAGAAGGGGAGGAGGCTGTCGGGCACCGAGTCAGCCATGTTGGCCCATCAGAAGGATCTTCTCCTGCAGAAACTGGAGACCTTTGAGGCCACCAACCACACCCTACGCCAGCTGCTCCGTGAACAGCACGGGCGCCAGGTACGCTCTTGGTTAAACACAAGTCTCTTTATAAGGACAACCAAACCCCAATGCCATCACGTGTACGTTGGTTTGTGTCCTTCTTAGGATACATCCATGGTTTGCGTAGGATGACTCCCTCTCTAACTGTGCTCTCAGGGGTTCTCATCTCATGACGGAACGTCCAGAGATGAGAACAGTCCAGCAGATGGTGGTAATGCGACACTTATGGATGCCATCGCCATGAAACTCGACAGAAGAAGAACTGAGAGGAGCTCCCTCGTTTCTGAATCTGTCCAGTTTCCAGACATTCGTTAAAAAAAGGACCTTGTTTGCAGTATCGATATTGTTATCAAATCACCCAAAAAGCATTGGCGCCTTACAGTCGCAGATTCAAATACGTCATCAGTGGAGTCTTTGGTTTGTGATTGGTTTGCCTGCTCCACATGAAAGCGTCTTACATCAGACGGACGTAACCCTTTACGTGCCCCTCCCTGCAACGTTACAGCCGTGACAGCTTAACTAACTAGCTTCCGGAAACGTCACTAGGTCATGAGGTGGGACATTGGCGCGTGGCATTTCTATTCACACATGACTCCATGCAGGGAATGTTCCGGAACAAGGCTGGGATAGTATAGCATGTGTGAAAGGGACTTGTGTGTACATATAGGCTCAATACACTACTCACAGCAGTTAACCATCGCCACACCCCCCTAAGTGTGAGCAAGTCTTGTACGGTGGTGCTTGCATGTCGATCAAATGGTAAATGGATTACATTTATATAGCGCTTTTATCCAGAGAGCTTTACATTGCCTCACATTCACCCATTCATACACCGACGGCGATGTCAACCATGCAAGGTAACAGCCAGCTCGTCGGGAGCAGTTTGGGTTGGGTGTCTTGCTCAGGGGCACCTTGACAATTAGCTAGGCGGAGCCGGGGATCGAACCGGCAACCTTCCGGTTGCCAGACAACCGCTCTACCTCCTGAGCTACTGCCGCCCCACTCAAGATATCTTCCTGACAAGTAGGCGGTTCTTGACACAGTTAATCAATGCTGCGTCCCATACTATACATATGGGAAAAGCTGACTGCCTGGAGACAATACATGATCCCCTGAAAGAGAGCCATCTCTGCTGTCATGTACAGAAAACAGCATCCTTCTAACAAACTCTTATAACATTTTGAATTCATCATTTGCACACAAATACAGGTATCGCCAATGGTTGAATTCAATGTGCAGGGCAATGTTTTCACAAACTTTGACACGCTATCAAATGTAGCGATTCATCGATCCATTGATCAATTATTCATAGTTGTTGAAGTAACTTCCAGAAAGTATTTTATATTGATTTTTGTAATGTAGAGACCCAGGGCATTCCATTCTATTGTATTTCAATGTTTGATAGTGTATTCTACAACAATGGCTGGCGCTAGTTATGCACAATCACTACCACTAATAAACAATCGTAAATAAATACCAACCCTTTTCTTCTGATGTTCTGCACGGTTCTCAGTCTCACGTGCCAGTTACAGTGGATGATGTGGCAAAGGAAACTCTGGAAGGAACAGCGTAATACTACAGGACGTTGTTTGAACTTCATGCCCCTTCATGTGTGGTGGTTTCGTTGTGATCGCATTGTGTTTTTGGACAGCTGGAGTCGATGCGTCTGGCTGAGCAGAAGGACTCGCTGTTGAAGAGACTGACTGATGCAGAGGCAGAGAATGCGGTATGTTATGATACATGAAATTAGATCAAATTTCCCTTTCCCGAAATTGATTGATAGATTGAAGAAATTTTCCTGAAATTCCAAGTTATGATTGTAGTTTTGACCCACAAGATCTAACAATGTTTTTCTGTTGATCTGTACATCAAATATTTATAGTTTTATACTAACCTTTGCCCTACTGTTCAGTATTGTTATCAAGACAATGTTTTAGTTTTTAATAATAGTGTTTAATAATGATTGTGCTTTTTCAATAACGGGATTTTCTAAATCCAACCTATCTATTTTTTTTGTACAGCATCTTGTAATAAAACTCCAAGATAAAGAGAAGGAACTTGATCAGCTGTCCATACTTTTGGATACAGAAAAGGTAACGGACTACATTCAAACATATACGTCCGCATGTTAACATGAATGTATTTAAAACCGTATTTTTCTCCATATTTGTGGATGTAGGGTAATGCCAAAACGTCAGGAGAGTTGACCAGAGCCTTGGAATCAACACGAGCCCATTTGCAAGGACAGCTTCGCAGCAAGGAAGCTGAGAATAACCGCCTTGCGGTGCAAATCAAGGTTGGTTATGGCAGAGAAATATTATTTGTTAAACTATGAAGCCTTTTGTAAAAACAAATAAATACATGTATTTATTTATTTATATATATATATAATTTAAAGTAATGAATCTGAAAACATTTTACGGACCGCCTGGCAGAGTGCCACGGACCCCTGCAGGTCCCCGGACCCCACTTTGAGAATCACTGGGCTATGGTGTCGAAATGACAGCCGATATTTAGTGTTTCCAAGCCTAATATGATTTAGGGTTGTGTCACGACCTTGTCTACACCTTTGGTTGCACAGATCCACATCCCGAGCCAGCTGATCACTCACACCTGTCCCTCGTTAGTTAATTAAAGGCCCTTTAACCCTTCAGGTTGAGTTCACCTCGGTCAGTATTGTTTTCACTACGGTCGAGCAGACAGCTCTCGTTTCCCATGGTTTTAAGTCCATGTTGTTTCTTGTGTTTTGCAATTCTGCCGAGCTGTGAATGAATGAATGAATGAATGAATGCATGTTCCCTGCCTACGGCGTGTGTCATTACAGGTCGATTTAAAGTCGCCACACTTTATTATTAGGGAAATGGTCACTGTCCCAATAATGCTCTGCTCAAGATAGAAAAACAATAATACAAAATAGAGAATGGAGATAGTAGCCTACATATAAATAAACACAGAAAATAGGCCATACAAGGCAATGTGAACTATGACAGATAGAAAAATATGAATGTATATATAAAATACATAAAATATCAAATATAATGTAACTATAAAATATAGTGATATAGAGTATTTCCAAACACACACTAACCAACCTCCAGAGTTCAGTCTCTCCTCTTCCTCCCCGTTCTTCATATTGCAGAACATGGAGCGAGCAGCCAATCAGCAGAAAGCAGAGTTGGAGCACCTTTCGGATCAGCTGACCACGCTGAGGCAGCAGGCCGGTGTGGACCGCGAGGCGCTGAAGAGAGCCACGCGGGCACAAAAGCACCGCGCCGAGCGCAGCGAAGACACCGCCGAGCAGCTTAGCAACCAGCTACTCGATATGGTAGGGCCGCGTCGGGCGGGACACCGAGTCTAGACTTACACGGCGAGAGCCACGCCCCCTGTTCACCTCAGCATCAGATTCCACAGACGACGTCACGGAGACAAGGAGTCACGAGTCAAAGAAGACTGGGGAAATAAATGTAGATTACAATGGAGCCCCTCAACACTAGTTGCTGGCAAATTAATCAAATGATGTGTTTGCCAGTAATACGATGAAAATGATGACTGAAAACTACGGTTCTGCAACCTGACCATGTTCTTTTGTATTAGCAGTCGATATAGAACAGCAAAACATACAGATGTAAACATATAGAATGTTTACAAGTGAATAATATGAAAACAAATGGGTTGCAACCACTAAAATCAGGTTTTCTTTTAAAATAAAGGGATATTTACAAGGGCCAAAGTAACGTCATAATAAAATTAAAAACAATACAAAACAGTTGACGAATTTATCGATTGTTGTCGCATGCATTGAGTTTTGGTTGACATTTTTTAGAATTTATGTCTGATGTATTTCTCAGTATTGGTTTTTCTTGTTGTCCTTTGCAGGAGAGACAAGTTTCTGATGCGTTGTCCACGGCTGAGGACTGGCGAGCTCGCCACGGCCAGGAGGTCCAAGACAAAGCTGAAGTGCAGATTGAGCTGTCGGTGTTGAACAGGTGACCGCTTCCCGTCGATGAAACGATGCTAAGGAGTTTCTATGGTGCGGTAGGAATTACATTCAAGTTGAAACGTTTGTACGTTTGTTCAATTCTCTACGTATAAACCAGGGAATATCATTATTCACCACTATTCCCATTCACCACTAGGCAAATCTAGAGATCACTTCGAAAATAACAATGGAAATGCATCAAATCATAAAAATGACGAGCAAGTGTTGTGTCAAAGATGTGAACTCACGTAGTGCCGATGGGTCAGACGGCTTACTTTGTTTCGCAGAATGGAATTTAAAAAGAGGAGCGGGCATCAAACGGGAGTGCCGCCATGTTGAAATGACATCACCGTCCACCTTGCATTGGAGCGTCACGGAGCTCCTGTTTGACGCCCGCTCCTCTTTTTGAGTCGAGTTCACATCTTCGAAACGATACTTTGACTTAACGCCACATTCGTTTATTTCTTCTTCTTCTCTGTTGCTTCTCAATGACCCCCTATATTGCACCTTTAATTCGACACAGTCGCCTGAAAGAGCTGGGCGAGCAGCTGCGGACCGCGGAGGAGAAGGGCCGGGCGGAGAGGGAGGCGCTGCTCGGACACCTGCACGGCCTCACCGCGGACGGCACCGCCGCCAAACTGGAGAACCAGAACCTCAAGGTACCGACGACCCGGTTCTGCAAATGATTTGTGTACAGTCATCCGTTTCTTATCCAATAGAAGGGCAGAAGACAAGTGGAAATGCAAAGAGATATTTTATATATATTTTACTACAGGCAATGCTATCTGCAGCAGAGGAGAAGCTGACCTTGGCACAGACAGAAGTTCAACAGGTCAAATCTACTGTCAAACAATATGAAAGCCTGCTGGATGGATACAAGACCCAGGTACATGAGAAACATATATATAGATATAGGTATATATAGATAAATATAGTCAATATATAGATACGGTTGCACCGAGAATAAATATTAAGGAAGTAATATATAGTTAGCTACTACAAAGGAATTACCAACACCCCAACAGTGCATTACTTTGAGACGTTACTTTTCAGCTGTAATGATGCTTAGTTCAACATATTTAGCCTCAAAGTAGAGTCAGTGTCGGCCAAAAAAAGAGTGAAACAACAACATATCACTGACCGTACAGTAAGATTTGAATAGAACAAGCTCTTAAATGGTTTCACTGAGGCATACGCATCAAACGTGTTGAAGAAGGACTTTAATAATGTTGAACAGTGAAGAAATGAAGAGAAAACGTATCTTTTATCTTGTGTGGAAGGGTGCTCATGTCCTTTGTCCTGCCAGCCCAATGGGGCTTCGATCAGGGTGCCCAGGGCGCGTTTGGCGTTCGCCGGGGGTGGCGGCGATTCCGATTTCGTTGTGAGTATATCAGGATGTTTACCGGGTGTCTCGTGGCGGGTGCCCAGGTGGGGAAGACCAGGGCGGAGGCAGACGAGTACTGCGCCCGGCTGGGCCAGGCGGAGCGCGGGGCCCTGGCCGTGCGCCAGGAGCTGGAGAAGGAGATCGACCAGGTGCGCCGGGAGCTGGTGAGTCGGCTGACGGAGCTGGAGCCGCTGCCCGACGCCCTGCGACGCTCTGAGCTGCGACTGCAGGAGACCCACGAGAGGGAGCACGCCCAGGAGCGCCAGAGCATGGAGCTCAGCTCGTCGCTGGCCGAACTGCGTCACAAGGTCTGCCCCGAGCATTTCACTCATGGTTTACTGGTACGAGTGTTGATGCTAAGTGGACGACGTCATACCAGACAGAATCTCATGACTTCTGTATTGTTGCCTTTAGGGTGGCAGGATAGTCTAGCGCAATGATTCTCAAACTGTTTTTACCAATGTACCCCCTTGAAGGTATGTTTTCTGCCAAGTACCCCTTTCACCAGCACAGGTCACTTCTTGTGGATAACCAGACATGTAACTTCATGCAACTGTTAGCTAATTTCTCCCCTTAAAAAAGCCAGGAATAGGAAACTAACTGTGTTTAGGAAGGCTCTTTAGACACCCAGGATTATTCTTCAGACGAATGTACTTTTTCTTTATTTGATAACGGTTGTCCCAGTTGTTTGAGTCAACACGGCAGAGCAACAGGCGTCCTGTGTGTTTTGTGTTAGGTGGAGACGCAGGGAAGCCAGGTGGAGCTTCTGAGGCAGAAGAACACGCTTCTGTTGGAGGAGAACAAGCAGCTTCAACACAGAGTGGAGCATTTAGAGAGGTAACTTTTCTCATTTGTGACAGAGCAGCCACTCTGCTCTTCCTTTCTCTTTGGCTGACCTTGTCAATCAACACAATGCCTTGCCCTGAAAGGTGCTATATGTAACAAAAATAAAATGACCATGATATGTTATCAGAGATTAAGGAAACAACAAGTTGAAATACGATTGTTCTCCGGCAACAATGCTACAGCCAGTGTGTTCTCCTTTGATATTTCCATGCCAGGCCGGGACGTCTGTTTTTGTCTTGGTCTGTGTGAAGCGATGTGCTCAGAGTAACCCGGGTTGCCAGATAAGAAACAAATTGGCACACAAACACAGCGTGCTGCAGCCATGGAATGAAGCAACTCTCTCCAATATTGTGAATTTGGATCGCAGTACCCATTTTAAACACTTGGTATCATTATTACATATAGCACCTTTAATTAATCCCTCCATTGGTAATTAAAACAAATTATTATACAAACTCCGATGGCCATAATAAAGAGTGCAGTTCAGCAGGTCACACATTTGACGGGTGTATCTTATGGATTGCGTTCGTCATTTTCCCTAAAGGAAGCTGGAGGAGACGAGCGGTCAGAATGGTGACTTGCTGGCAGTGGTTGCCAAGCGGGAAGAGACCATCCAGAGCAACCAGTCACGCCTGGACGACAAGAGCAGGGAGTGCAGTCTGCTCAACCGCAGGCTGGAGGAGGCCCTGGACGACGCCCGGCAACAGGTTACCCCTTACCACCGCGCTCGCAGGCTCTGAAACCAGCGGCCAACCAGGGCTGTTAGTCTCTGACCTCGCCACCATGGTTACGTTAGAGAATGCATGACATCATTCATCCAATACAATGTTTCACACTATGGGAAGAAGGCTGCCCGTGGCGTGCATTTATTATGCATTGTAGCTTTTGTTTTGTTTGTACATTTGTTTCAAGAAACACCCATTTTACATTTCAATGTAAAATTGTAATTGATTACAGCGGTTTATAATGTTCTGTATTAGTGCAGTAGAAAGGCCTCATTGTTCTTACTAATCATGGCTTTTAACCTGAAGCATATCATCGGCGTAGAGCTGATGACTTCCTTTTCTTTTACATCTACAATACGTTTTGTTGCCATGAAAACATTCCGCTTGTGTAGTCGTCGGGTGTTAGTTGTCCACGTATGTCACTTGTGATGCAGAGCAAATGACACAAAAACGTTCACAATACATGTTCCTTTAGGTTTCCGCGACCAGAGAGCGGGCTGCGACCAAAGAGCGTTCCACCAAGGCCAAGATTGTGGATCTAGAGACCCACCTCAGCAGGACCACCACAGAGATCAACCAGTTGCGACGCAGCAAGCAGGAGGTACATGTGATGGGGTG
>OMKP01032441.1:0-24398 GCA_900302375.1 Bathygadus melanobranchus
TGTGTATGTGTGTGTGTGTGTGTGTATGTGTGTATTTGTGTGTGTGTGTGTGTGTGTGTGCATGGCGTGTGTGTGTGTGTGTGTCCGTGCGTGGCATGCATGCTTGGGTGTGTGTGCTTGTATGTGTGTGTGTGTGATGTGCGTGCTTGGGTGTGTGTGTGTGCGTGCTTGGGTGTGTGTGTGCGTGGCGTGCGTGCTTGGGTGTGAGTGTGTGTGTGTGTGGCGTGTGTGCATGCTTGGGTGTGTGTGTGCATGTTTGTGTGTGACCTACGCAGTACAGATACAACACACATTCCTTTCAGTCACTGTATTGAATTCATTCTTGTCTATCACTATACAAATATTGAATGGTCAAACAGACAATATCACATTGCATAAAATAATTGTTTTGACATTGTTTTGTGACGGGCGGAAGGGAAAACAATCATTTATGTTTTTGGGGAAGATTACGTTTGTTTCCTGAACTTTCACACAGGCAGAAGATCAGAAAATCAGAGGATTTTGTCTTATACTGTGGCCAGTATGAGTCAAACTGCTACTACTGCTAATAATAATAATAATAACATGGAACCCCTACGGAGCCTGAATGTCTAAAGGAGTTTCAAAAAGTAGAACAATGCAACCCAAACATCACAGCCTCCTCATTTCAGCAGATTGAAAACAGAGCATGAGTGTCGCAGATGCTTCCAGCGCTGATCAAGGCCGTCATGAAGTACTTTTCTCTGTCACTCTGTTTCACTCAAGTCTGCTTCTGCATTTGTGTTTGTGATCATAACAAATAACAAATAATATGCTATTTCTCCCCAGCAGTTGCTAAAGCAATGGAATACATTTGATTGTTTTTCTCCCACCCACTCCAATTCACTGACTTGTTGTCAGATATTCATTTATTGCATGGTTTTATGATTGTTGTCGTGTGTGGGTTTGGTGGTGGTGGTGGTGGTGGTGGTGGTGGTGGTACACGGCCGGGGCATTGCACGCCCAGACCCGAGGGGAGCAGTGAGGGGTCCTTTATCCTGTTATTGTTGCTGTAAGAGGGTCTTGATCTATATAAATCTACCAGTGAACAGCAGGAAGTGGCTGTGTGGTAGAAACAGGGCACTTCCCTGGGAAAGAGGCCTTTCTGAAAGAAGTCTGGAAAAGATGTTGTCCAACTTTGCCTGTTTTATGATGTATAGCGTGTGCTGCTCTGGTGGGATATGTTTCAAGCTGATGTTGTGTATTACTGCATTTACTAACCCTGGTGTAAATCAAATGGTTAGCATTCCTTTGACACATGCAGTATACGGATATTGTGTCTGAAACTGAATGGCTCTGTCTCTTCCATTACACTAATGTCCTCCTAGCGCTTCACACGCTATAAAAGAACGGATGTCCCAGCGCACATTAAGGTGTGACTCACATTTTTCTTTTTCTTTTTAATGTGCACTTCACACAAACGAAGAAGTTGAAGCGGTACGTGTTAACATTTAAAATGACTCAAATCGACTATACATAGAAGAACCTTACATGCAAGTAAAATGACCCAAAGTGGGAAGGAGCGTAAACTCGCAGCTACTGCTGCTACTATTGTCGACATCGCGGAGGATCTTTAATTGGATCATTCGACTCTCAATCCCAGCGTCGAGGACTGCTGAGTAAGTGAGTGACTGTCGGGGAAGAGAGACCATATTTCAGGGGATGGAAAAAGCAGGTCGGTCTGCTTCAACGGGGGCAAAAGTGTGATGGATCCATGGGGCTACTGGGTGGTAATCTGCTGGAGCTATTGGTGGAACAATGCTCCTCGCATGAATATTTCATATGTATCCCTGTGCTGCTTTGGAAAATGGATTTCTCAAAATCTTCACGTCTTACCCAAGAAATCCATTGGAACCGAGTATTTGGCCCACTACATCACAGTCAAACAATTCAACTATTACGAATTGACTGATATCAATGTGATAACATGTGATGATTTTATGATCTGCTTTGAGAATAATAAGCCTAAAACGGCCGTGTCGTCATGGTTGACTCCTGACATCGCCTTTATATTGATATTGATCTTTTTCTTCACTGTCCCCAGACTAAATATGTTTGACCTTGATAACGGCCCTTATATATCCTTTCCATTCCACTTGGAGGATTTATCTGCTGCTCCTTAAATCGACATCACATGGCAGCTTCTCCCAGCCGTCAAGGAAATACATATGTAGATAACATAATGTAGCATGTACTCTCGAAACCCACAGTCTTGACGGTTGTCGCACCAAGGTGGAGCCACGGCAGCCTCGCCTCCGTGAGTTGTTTTTTCCACCCATACGGTCATCAGCATCACCGCTGACACCTTGATTCTGCACTGATAGACCGCAAATACCTGCAGATGTCGCTTCTGAAGACACTGCTCTCCTTTTACTCTGCTTTTTGCGCAAGCACATGCAACTTTTCATTTTTTTCTATTTGTGTATTTATTTCTTATTTTGTGTATTTATTATGTGTTTCTTTATAAGATTGACACCATTTCAATGTATTTTATGTTTCTTTATTATATTTTATTTACTCCTTGTACGTTTTTCCAGTAAATGCATTCAACATTCATTGCTTAGCTGGCAAAATAACACGTTCAACAGGCCTTAAGAAGAACGTAATGACAGACAAGCCTCGACATTTTTGACTCTGTGACTTTCTTGACATGTTTTGAAATATTCATAGCCGGTTTGGCCATTGTTGTGTTTGATCTGGTTTTCTACTTAAGCACCCTTGCACTTTTTTTGTTGCTGTTTCCCATGCTGGGTTGTGGTTTCACGTCTGTGAACGGGTGCACACGGACACCTTGTGGTGATGATGGGTACGGCTGTATCCGCTGGCCTCATCCCTCACACATATACAAGTGGCGTGTGCACTGAGTTGCCATTCCGAGAGTTACCAGTGATGACTGCTGAACGATTTCTTCTAAAGAAAATATTTCAGAAAGAACAGTATTTTCGATTTTCGAAAAAAGGAGCCTTTACTTTTTGTTTGTTGTGATTACTAAACAGTTTGGTTTTCTAAGAATTGCGCATTAACAATGAAAAATACCATTTGAGTAAGCTGCTTCTCCATGCTGCTCCCGCGGTTAGTTTAGACATACTCCACCCAAAGATCAAGTTTGTAATTTTTCTTACTAAAAGCTTGGTCAGATATTTATACTAGTCTATGTATATGATTGCACAGCTGTCTATTCTTCTTTCTTTGTGGATTCCCGCGCGCCTCTACAATTTCTCAAACGCATGGTGACAACGCGGAGAACGCTTCATGACGGAGTGACTCGTCTTTACTGATGAGAACACCTATGGCACGGTCCGTTCTGCGACCCATTTCTATTGAAAACAGTTGAAATCAGTGTGGCATTGGAATCTCTCGTCCGCAGGCTGTCCAGATGATCATTGCGGCAACCGCATGACTCCGCGCCACTGACGCACCAGCAGTAGCAGGCACACGAGACCATGGAAACCATATCAAATGATAGTGACTTTTGGCAATTAAACGAATCGTGGCGGAACTCGAGTCTTGGCAATGCGGCCAACGGGTTAAATCAGACGAACCCTTTAAAGCGCAACGAAGAGGTGGCCAAGGTGGAGGTGACCGTACTTGCGTTGGTGCTCTTGCTGGCGCTGGCCGGGAACCTGTGCGTCCTGCTGGCTATCCACACCACGAAGCACAGCCAGTCCCGAATGTACTACTTCATGAAGCACCTCAGCATCGCTGATCTGGTCGTTGCGATCTTCCAAGTTCTCCCTCAACTTATCTGGGACATTACTTTCCGTTTCTATGGACCTGACATTCTGTGCAGGCTGGTGAAATACCTCCAGGTGGTCGGGATGTTTGCGTCTACCTACATGTTAGTGTTGATGTCCATAGACAGGTGTCTAGCCATCTGTCAGCCTCTACGCTCCTTGCATCGGAGGAAAGACCGTTTTTATGTCATACTGTCCTGGTTGCTGAGCCTCTTCTTCAGCACTCCACAAATGTACATATTTTCTCTTAGGGAGGTAGGGAGTGCCGGGTCCGGCGTATACGATTGCTGGGGGGACTTCGTGCAGCCATGGGGAGCCAAAGCATACATCACGTGGATCAGTCTCACCATTTATATTATTCCAGTGACCATACTAAGTATCTGCTATGGATTAATAAGTTTCAAAATATGGCAAAACTTTAGGCTTAAAACCAAGCGCGACCAAAGCGTAAACCTCACGCCCAGGATCTCCAAAGCAAACGCCATCTCCCGTGTGAGTAGCGTTAAACTCATCTCCAAGGCGAAGATCACCACTGTCAAAATGACCTTTGTGATCGTGCTGGCTTATATTGTGTGTTGGACCCCGTTTTTCTCCGTTCAAATGTGGTCTGCTTGGGATCCAGCGGCGCCCAGAGAGGGTAGGTTTAATTGAATTTGACAAATGCCCTCTGTGTGCACGTTATATAATACCAATGGACATTTTAATTAACACCATCTTATCTGTGTGAGTTAACACGAACCACGTTTGCCCAATGTCTCGGTTTCTCGGTTGCGTAAATGGCACAATCGTGCTTCATTGTTTGCTTTACGCACAGGATTTCAAGAGGATGCCACATATAGGCCTAAAGGTTATTGTGTATACATGGGTAATCAATAAAACCAGTATGTTATATGAATCGGTATACACACACAAACAAAGATATTGCGAGCATTTTGACTAGTTACCGTATTCATGTGTTTGGCTATAGTTTCCAGTCTTAGGACGACGGAGTCTATGTTTAATATGCTCCTATAACATTTGCATTACGTATGCAATTCAATGGTTGTCAAGATTGCCTGACAAACGCATAAGCCGACTCAGATATCTAACATTGTTTTAAGCTTGTGATTCTGCATTTTCCCTCTTCCCCGCTTCATTTAGGCTAATTCATAATGTAAGAGCCTTGCAGAGAACCTTTGAAATATGACAGTTTTAGCGGTTTTCACGCTGTGGTATATACATTAATCAAATATATATGTGTAAGTGACGTCACTCTAGGCAGTACTTAGGTCCGCACGGCCACGCCCTAAATTAATCAGGCATTCGCAACCTTAATCAGGGATTTGAATAGACTTGACTAAGATTACGAAACACCTATATTTCTTCAATTGAAGTTATTTCTGAGTAGTCAGGTTGCCACTTTTTGAAATACAGATAGATAGACTTGACATTGAACTAAAACCGAAAAAAGAAGTCAATATATAACAAATCCTTCCTCTCCGAATCTGGAAGTGAGAAGGTCTTTCATATTTGCCCCCTCGTACAGCCACGTTGAATGTAAATTGTAACTAACTTATAACGAGAGATAAGGCTCGTGTGTGCGAGGTTCCCCTCGTGTGTGTTCTGTTCTGTTATCTGCTTCCAGCAGTATAGCGCAGCCCGTTATCCTGCGTAGACAAATACTACAGGGTTCAACGCTCTGGCTGCTCTCACTTAAGACTGAAAGCTTTGCTGTTCAATGCCTTAAACAGTGGATGAGCTAAACAGTAGGATGGGTTAAACAGTGGATGAGTTAAACAGGAGGATGAGTTAAACAGTGGATGAGTTAAACAGGAGAGTGAGTTAAACAGTAGGGTGAGTTCATGGATTCATGTAGTAGGCAAACTCCGAGCAAACAAGAGAAGGGGTTCCGTCACGTTCAGGGATTTTTTTTGGGTTGCCATTTCGTTTCTCCGTTATTTCTTCGCTCTCCAATGGGTGCAGTGGAACACGTGGACCGCGGACGTGGAGATGGCCAGCCCAGAACTGTGAACTGTGTCACACGTGTAAATGTTTGTGTACGGTAGATAGGCCGAGTGTCACCTGCGCTGCTCAGAGATAAAGTGTCCATTAGGTTCCTCCTGAGCAGAGCAGAGTGACTTTAACGTGACAATCTGTCACTTTGCTTTTCATTATCATTTTAAGTAGAATATAGCGGTTCATAGCTTAGTTTTTGATTGCTGTTTTTCTCCTAATTTCCAAACGTTGTTCTGTAGACTAGTGTTTAATTAAATCATTCGACTTAATTAGGTCTACTCAAGTCCCCCTCAATAATAAACACATGGGTTTGATAACCTAATAACACAACTATGAATTGAATGTATACACTTAAACATACATCTACTAGCATCTAATCAGAGAAGGAGAATGCTAAAACGGTAACAGTATACACTAGTTTATAAACATGTTATTAGGAATAAATCATATGTAACTAATATAAACCATGGGGTGGTTGAACACACACGCACACACACGCACACAAGCACACACACACACACACACTCACACACACACACACTTAGCTTAAACACTATCCCGTCGCCTCATCTGAGAGTCTACAGCTGGCTCCTTGGGCTATTGATTTGCCTTGATGGACACACTCAGACTGGCCTCTGGGGACAATGCTCCATTCTCTCTCTCTGTCTGTCTATCTCTCTGTCTGTCTCTCTGTCTGTCCCTCTCTCTATCACGCTATCTGTCTCTGTCTTTCTGTCTCTCTCTCTCGCTCTCTCTCTCTCTCTCTCTCTCTTTATATATATATATATATATATATATATCAGGCATATTTATCACACAAAGGAGAATTCGTTACGATCCTCTGTCATTTTACTTATCATTGTGCGAGACAGTGTGTTTAGCCTTCTTGTATCATTCATTGTATGATTCATTGTGAGGCAGAGAAAGCCTAGTAAGAATGCCTAATAAGTGAAGCCTGGTGTTTGGATGTCTCTGTGTGTTCTCTCGGTTGTGTGTCCCTCAATTCAGTGAATACGTTCCAGTGCCAAGCTCTTTATTAAGGCGATGCACAGTTGGTATTTTTTGGTTTCTCCTTTTTAACATTTAATTGAGGATATCATTGGACATCGCATAATTATTTTGACTCACTATTGCAGAATTATACAATATACAATATATATATATATTACAATACAATAATACAATAATAATGCAACAGAAAGTCTTGTATTCTTGCAGTTTTTGTTAACTTCAGCACATCATTCTGTCAAGTCGACAGCCACGACGTGTAGCACTTACCAACAGTTACCAACACTTAGCCCCATGAATCAAACCCTCAACGGCTGATCATTCATTGTTGGTAATTATGTGCAGTAGTTTGGTGGCCTTCCAGGCATCATTTACAGCAAACAGCTGGTAATCAGCGCAGGCAGGGAGACACAGTCATTATGGACCATAAGACGCAGGGACAACCAGCAGAAACAGAAAATGACACTGGCAATCAGCGCCAGGAGATTCAACACAGTATCAGCCAATGACATTAATCCCAAACCCATTTGCCAAATGTCAGTTGGCCGACGGAGTTGACATAGCGTAAATGTCACCCATCGTGCCACATCCAGCCACTCAGTGTGATGTATCACCACAGGGCGAGCGTGGCCTTCACCCATCTCCCGGGCCTGTGTCCTTCATGCTCCCCCACACTGATGTATTGTCTTTGTTTGGTTCAACTTGCCGTGCGAGTGTATATACTCTTACATTCACTGAGATGATAACCTCAGGCTGTTGTACTTCATTGTTTACAATAAGATCCCTACATCGTGTGATACAACAACGCAGCGTATCCAACATCTATGGGCAATACAATAAACATCTCTCCTCCTTCTCCTCCTCCTCCTCCAGCCATGCCCTTCATCATCTCCATGTTGCTGGCCAGCCTCAACAGCTGCTGCAACCCCTGGATCTACATGTGCTTCGCGGGGCACCTGTTCCAGGACCTCAGGCAGAGCTTCATGTGCTGCCCGGCCCGCTACCTCAAGTCGCCCCAGTGCCAGTGCGAGAGGGACTTCACTGACTCCAGCCACAAGAGCAACTCCTCCACCTACGTTATCAAGAGCACCAGCAGCCAGAGGAGCATCACACAGACATCTCACGCATGAAGCCCCCACCTCTCCCCACCACCACCTCCAACACCTCCACCAGTAACCTTGGTCCTTTATGGCTCCATCCACACAACTGGCAGGCAGTGATACACTGGCTGACAGCTGCAATTTAGACAACAGCCCTTCCTCACCTGCGCCCCCCTCCTCTTCCTCCCCCTGTCACTCTTTTCCCTCTCCTGTGGTGAATCACAGCAGGATTATTTTAGGAAGAAAAAAAATAAACACTCTCCCATGGACCCTGATAAAACACAATGTTGTTGTTGTTATTGTTGTTGTTTTTTGTTTTTTTAGACGTGAGCATTTACTTGATTTATCTGAAAGACGGAGACAACGCATATAACAAAAGAGGAGTGTGACCACAACACAGATGTGGGTGGAGGGTCTCCATCCAGCAGCCATGGGACTTGACTGGTGCACATATTCTGTTGATGTTGTTGTTGGTGTTGTTGGTGATGTCCACATTGTGCTCTTTTTGTGTTGCTACCGTGTAAAGCATCAGCAGCAGTTGAATCATGTGTGGTTTTGAGGTGCCCTCTGTATTAACTTATCAAAAGAGTGCCTTCTGGATTTATTGGCGCCATTGGTAAGTATAGAAGAAGCAATATTTTCAATTTGAAGTTCACTTTTGGGGAAACATCCTCCATGCTGTAACTGTATTGTTATATCCGAGATGGACTGAAATCAGAATTGTAAGAAATTGTTTCCTTTTGTCAGTTCTGATTTAAAGTTTAATAGTTGTTGGTGTTACTTTTTCAAGGTTGAGTTGAGACAGACATTCTGAGAGTTACAGCTCAGATGTCTGTGACTCTGTACTGTCTCTCTTTGACAGAAAAAGCTACAATTTACTACATCTGCCTCCCAAGACTCCTCACTTAAATTTTGTGGATTTTGTTGGACCATGAATCATCCATTTTTGGAGGGCTCAGATGTGTTTGAAAAGCGCGACAGAGACTTCAAGGGAGGTCAAGGGAGGACAACGCAAACTTTTCACAGTACCTAAGGAGGACTTTAACTTCACTACAAATGGTGCACTTCACAAAGGTCACGATGACTTTGTCAAAGGTTATCAATGTACAGATGAAAACACCCTGATGCTAGTTTCATCCTGTTGAAACAGAATTAAGTTACTAGACTATGAACGTGCACCACATATAAGTCACAGTGCACATGTACATGGAACTGTCGTCGGTTTCACGATGTAAGGCGATCTTAGATGTACGTCTGCAGAGAATGTGCTGCGTTTTGGTGGAATCTTTTATTTTGTGTTTCCTGTATAGCTTTGTATAGTGTCTTCAAAGCATTCTTCTACTGGTGTTACAGTATTCATACCGTATCTGAAGTATCCTTTTGAATTGACATTATTGTATTTAATCATCACATGCAAAGCAAACACATGTACAGCAAGATGGTTGCCTGCCTTAATGACTTTACTTGAAACTTTGTTCATTGTAAAAAAAAATCTAATTAAAAGGTTTTTATATGAATATGCGTTCATCTTTTATGTTCAAATCATTAATAGCATTTCCATCTGACCTGCTACTGAAATTGCTCAGAAAATGTTACATATATCTAGAGTGTCAGGTTGTCATGGATGTCTTATTTATTTGAAATAAATGTGTTCATGTGATAATTCTTTCCTATTTTATTGACCTTCAAACATTTAAAGAGCCAGGTTCAACCCTTTAAATGTGGATGATGACCACAAGCTAAAAAGCACAGCTAAAGACTATATTATTGCAATATGCAGGCAGGACTTAAACTATTTAGTAATATTCTGTGCATTTTTTTTAACACCATGTAATAAAAGATGTCGATTTTTCTACCTACAAATCCTACAAATCCATACAGATTAGATGGTGGGGACATAACGGCTTTAAAAAATATGAGATTTTAGACAACGTAATGGGGGAATCGGTATGAGGTCAGAGTAGATCATTAAGCGAGAAACAATTGCATAACGGCGCATTAAAAGGGTACGTTTTGGGTCATTTTAAAATCAGTAGGCTAGGGGGATTTTTTTTTGGACATTGCGCATTTCTTTCTTCTATATTTACATTCCTTATTGTGCAAGTAAACCTTTCTCAAAGTTTTGATTTGTTAGTTAACATTTTTGGTGCAAGTTATTAACAAAGCTGTTAACAAATTATGCATTTAAAAAGTGATGGGGACAAAAGCGGCCATTTCAAAAAGTGGTGACGTCCCCAGCGTCCCCAGTGTAAATGACACTTTGGAAGACTCTTTAGAAGAACTTCTTGGAAGATCCACTTCCAATTGAGTTGAGGCTCGGAGGGTGAATCAAAATTTTCACAGCAGTGGCCTCTAGTGGCCATACTTGTTAATGCTCTCCATCGTTCTCAACTTACGTCATTGCAAAAACAATGTCTATAAAGGATTCAGAAAAATGTCCACACACGTTTTTGATAAGTGTGCTGCTTCAACAAAGTATTTTTGCTAGATTCCAGTGAACTGCATAGGCTACATCACAGCAGTATAACGCTTTATAACACAATCTGATTCACAGCATTACAAAGTTTCAGAAGGTTTAATCAAAACATTTCATAACTTGTTAACTTGTTAACTAAAGCATCTGACGATGACGGATGAGATGACACACAAACTAAAACGAGATCAGAGTCAATCAGAAATATACAGTGTCAGCATAAATTACAAAAACAATGAGCCTAACAGAATATGTAGTGCTACACACAGTATTGTTCCACGGTTGAGCAGTCCTTGATGTTAGAGAGGGAGTGGGGCCAGCATTACAGCCTAGCGGGATGCATAGTAGGTGAGTCCAAGAACAAAATCTCGCCATGGCAACCTGCCCTTGTTTCTGTCACCGAGTGGCACCGGGGGAGAGCTGTGTTATAGGGCCACACTGCATACTGCAGCTGCCAGAGGTCCTCTGAGGCCCCTCGGGACCTGTCAGGACACCAGCGTGACAGTGTGGGGGCAGAACTATTGGTAGGCGAGAGAGAGGGAGAGAGAGAGAGGGAGAGGGAGGGAGAGAATGGACTGGAAGGAAAACAAAGAGGATGTCTCTTGAGGAAATAAGAAATATTTTGGGGGACAAATCCTCTGTTGGATAAAATAAAAAAAGAGATGACACATTTCATACAAACATATGGCAGGGGGTGTGAGTTTTTTGGACACGCGTGCGTGTGTGTGTGTGTCGTGTCGTGTGCGTGTGTGTGTGTGTGTGTGCGTGTGTGTGCGTGTGTGGGCTTTTAGACTTCTTTGCGTAAAGCCACGCGCACGCTGCTGAAGATCTTGCCCAGCGCTTCGAAGAAGGGGTCGCAGAAGGTCTGGATGCACAGGGAGTAGATGCGGCTGATGCACTGCGACTCGATCAGGCAGCTCTTGATGCAGGGCATCACGGTCCAGATGTGGCAGAAGGAGATGCAGGCAAACAGGAAGCCCCACAGCAGGGCCACGGGAATGCCAAAGATGGCGGACAGGATGCGGTAGCACCAGTACTTGGACACGGTGAAGGTGGTGTAGCTGAGCTTCCACACGCTGTCCAGACTGTGGGTGCCGTCAGGCTCAGCGATCACATCTTCAAACTCCACCTGGAAGGGTTGGCGGGGTTGCAGGTCACGCGTTGTTGCCAATTGTAAATAGATTTCAGAGAGAGAGAGAGAGAGACAAAACTGTGGTGGCCCAGATTTCTATTTAGTGAGCCAATGTAAATGTTTATTCTTGTTATGGTAAATGTCATTAGTGTTTCTAATACATAGTCAATGAGCTGCGTCACACAATTGTTTTTAAATGAAGATGTATTCATCGTTGAATTAATATTAAAATATTAAAAAAACAGGAACTTCAATATAGTGAAATTAAATTCATCAAGATGAAATGTACAGCTTAACCTTAATAAGTTAGTCATTTAGTATTTGTGTGTTTGTAGTAACAGTAGCAGTTTGCACTAGTTGGCTCGAGTCCCATGAGACGTAATCCAAGTACTAATGTTCATTCAGCTTTTATTTACAACCGATTTTGTTTATTTTCTACTTTTGGTTGTACTATATACTCAAACACATATCAGGTTTCCTCTGCTTTCCCCCAGAGATAATATTGTTGTTTTGCGATGAACACATGGCAACAATCACTAAATAAACTCCAGTCAATCCAGAATAAGATATGATGGCATAGTATATCAGGACCACGCCCGGCTATTCCAACTCCATAAATAAACATTGCAGTCAGTTCAGACAGTACTAATAGTTCCTCGGCTATTTAGGGACTAGCCCAGTAGCAACGTATACTACGGCGGGATATACACACACATAAACTTAATGCATTTATCCTTTACACGTGCACAGCACCCCTAAACGAACAGATTTGAACCATTGCGTGTGACAGGGGTGTTTCCCCACACAGCACGCACCTTAACGACGTCCTCGTTGATCTGCTTGGGGTCTCTGTTGATCAAATCGATCTCCTTGGTGTGGCTGTCCTTCACCATCTTCTCTTCGGTGGCGTTGAACTGGTACTGGTCCGCCATGACGGGGTCGCAGGTGCGGTGCTAGGGAGTCCGGGGTCCGAGGTGAGGTGGGTCTACTGGAGGTTTGTGGAGACGCTGAGAGCAGAGTGTCCCGGAGCAGTCTGCAGATGGATGGCCAGACTCTTCTGAACCCCTGTGTCACTGCCGTGACGATGTGTGTCTCAAATGCCAGAGGACAGCAGCTGCTGTAGAGAGAGACGTCCTGTTGCAAATGTTAGACCTGACCACCCGACACACACGCGCACGTACGCACTCGCTCACACACACATACACATACACACACACACACACACACACGCACACACACTCTCACACACACCCATACTCACATGCTTACCCTCATGCTCATCTACACACACAAATTCAAGTACACACACATGCTCCCCCACACACAAACACACACACACACACACACACACACACGCACACAACTTAAGGCAGACAGCAGGCATGTCTTAAAGGGGAACCCAGGCCTGTGTCACATTTCACACTGTGCTGTGGAGTTAGCTGGGCAGGGCTTGCATGCTGCTACGAGTTTCCAACAAAGGCAGAGGCAGTATTACTGGGACCACCACACTCACACAGAGGGAGAATCATGGAACTCATTGTTTCATTCATATGTCATTTAATACTTTAAAGGTCCTTCCATAGGGTGCAGCTTCATTTCAACATGTATAACCTAAAGCCTTGTCGATAGCAGTATCTACTATCAGTTCTATTTTGTTACAACTGCCATCATGTGTGTGTTCAGATGTTATGGAACACCAATACACTCCATTGCAACGCGTTGCAGTTTATCTTGGGTGAGCGGTGATCACTTAAGTCTCCTCCTCTTTGAAAAAGTGAATTTGCACGTTTGTTTCTTCTCTGGAAAAAAAACACGGCTCCTATTTATGCCACAGAAATAACTTTGAAGCTTCCTCTTACTATAAAATTCAATACACCCCGAAATAAAATGAGAATACAGTCTTGCAGTTGCTCCTATCAGTCAGACTGCTTTCTATATCAGTGGGCCTGCAACATACATACTCTCATCGTCTGAGGTTGCAGAAGTCAAGCGGGATCAGGGGAGGGCTGGTGGAGAGAGTGTCTATGAGCAGCAGTATTCAATCCCCATAGTGGATCCTGCTCTCTCTGCTGTTGCTATGTTTCCTGATCAACAGACAACGCCAGCAGACACAGCAGGGAGCACAAGAACAGAGGAGGAGGAGGAGAAGGAGGAGGGGGGGGGCGTGTGACTCCAGGCCATGGCTCAGTGTTCCCTGAGCCTCCATCACTTTGTGGTTAATGGAGAGAAATGTATGTGTGGTGTGGAGTGGAGTGGGGTGGGGGGGATAGGGGTGCGTGTGAGCAGGAGCCAACCCAATTAGAGGGGGCATTAAGAGCAGCGGAGGGGAGGGCAGAGGCCAGTTAGGCACGGGTGGAAAGGGACAGAAATAGCCCCTTGCACAGAGACAGAGTTATGTGGTGCATGCCTGTGGCTCAGAGGAGTTCAATCCACACCTCGCTTTGTAAATAATGAGGAGAAGACGCCGTGCAAACAAGACACGAGTTCACAATGAAGGCTAATTCCAGCGTGTTTAACACACAGACAGGTTTGATGAGGAAAGGGCGGATCATTTATATGGCGCCACGGTATCAAATGATACATGTATGGAGTGTGTGGTTGGTGGCTGGTTTAAGCAGCTTCACCTGGCCCACGTCAGGCTGATTAGTCTGGCTGGGTGAGGCTGCACACCTGTGGTCTATTGACTGATCAAGGCCCACAGCCATCACCACACACACACTCTAGAGTGCTAGCATGTTAGCTTTGTTCCACCTGCTCTGTCCACATTACTACTATCCAAAAACTAAACTGGAATAAACCAGATTATTCACCACCTTCCTGTGTCCTGATCATAGAGGAGCCCTGGAAAGCCACTTAATGTGGCATGTGGCAGGAGGAACTGCTACAACATGGTTTTGCATCCATTATCTGGCTCCACTAATGCTCAGATGTTATGTTACTTCTGTAGTTGAACGGAAGCAGGAGTGTGCCCACTAGCGTACCTGGCTGTGTTCATTCATTCATACATTCTCTGTAAATACCCAAGGGTTCATAAGGAATGTCTCGGACCAGCACATCATATTACTGATAACAAAGACATTTTATCCTTTTCATATTACGTCTATCATCATTTATTTGTATTGTGGGAGAAAGATTACGTTGTTAATATGACTTACATGCTGACATGAAAATAAAAAAGATAAATAAGAAGACAAAGAAAAGCTTGCCCGATATAAGCCCAACACCAACAAACACTGCGTTTGTAAATATTAACACATGTAAATAGTGTAGTATATCTGAATCGTTGAGGCACACATACTTGAACTCAAGATATTCCCAGAACTCTGAAATTCCACCTCTGCTAGTTGAACTAATTTCAAAGGGAATACACGCTACTACCTAAAGATTGGCAGGCAGGTGATTGGTTTACTTCTGAATTCTCACAGCTGAGTGCTGGCAGGCTGCCAGACAGGGGAAGCCTGGTTCAGTCCCTAGCTATACGGATGCTAATGCTACCGCAGCACTTCCCCATGCTGGTGAAGAAGGGGCCGATAGCAATGTTGAGCACGCTGGCCCAGATGACCTGCACCCAGCGCATGTTGATGAGACAGAGCTGCACGCAGGGCATGATCACCCTGGGGAGACACAGAGAGGAGATAGAAAATATGATTGTCATCATCATCGGCATCATCGTCATCGGCATCATCATCATCATCATCATCATCATTATTATTATTATTAGTATTATTATCATCATCATCATCATTAATAATAATTAATAATGCAGTTTCCTTGTTTTCCTTAGTATCTATGGCCATTCATTAGATATATATTAACAGTAGGCTACTATACGCTGATGATGATGACGCCAGTACCAGATGTGCAGGCAGCTCAGCAGAGCCAGCAGCAGCCCGGCCAGCAGTGAGACAGGCACGGCCAGCAGCAGGGAGATGAGTCGGTAGCACCACAGTCTGGACACCTCGAACAGGGCATGGCTCCACACCCACACCCGGTCAAAGCTCCGCACGGATGCAGGCTCCGCGATCACGTCCTCGAAGGTCACCTCGAAGGGAGGAAGGATGAAAAACAAACACACCTACTCACTCACAGTCAATGGTGTCTAACTACATGCACATGTTGAACGTGAACGCCAGTGCGTGTGAAGGAACCGCCGCCGACAAGTGCCTTCCAAGTGCCTTTCATTAAGAACAAAAACAAACTGTTATTACTGGTCTGCATCCACAGGAACATCAAACATCATCAGACATCAAAAATAAAACTTTCTGACAGGGGAAAATAATATATAGCCGTTTGCATAAAAGCCAGATTGTGCTGGATACAAGGATAAATGCTTAGGAAAAAAAATCTGCCTAGATCATCAATTCAACTGTCATCACAACCTTTGGAAAGGCCGTGCTGACAAAATCGACAAATGTAAGCGATGTTTCCTTTTTCCCACTGGCTTGACAATGTATATACACACACACGTTATCTCTAACCAAAGTAGTGGTGAAATGCTAAGTATGCGCAATCAGTGTGATTGTTTTGCTATCCTGATTAAAATCTGGTTTCAAATTTAGTTGACATTGTATAACGTATTTTCTACTCTCCAGGCGCTGGGGCCGAAGTGTTTTGGCTTGCCGCGTACCATGTGTGTGAACAGCCGCCTTCAGAAACAGGTTTACCTTTAGACACTCGTTGACCGCTTTGGGATCTCGGTTCTCGATCAGAGGCCTCGCTTCGTGGCGGGAGTGATCCTCGTCTCCAGACGGCGCTCCCAGGGCCGCCTCCACGTCGTCCTCGATCCCCCTACCCCCCTCCGTCGGGGTCCTGCGCGGGGGCTGCAGGTGGTGTGAGGCAGACCACAGAGGGACGCCCTCCTCCCGCTCCTCAATCTGCTCCAGGTTGAGGCGGGTTTCAGCGGGCTTACCCTCCCTGGCCATCGTTCCTGTGCTTCAGTGGACTGCGGAGGAGCCGTGGGTGAGGATGTAGCACCGGCGATGGCACCCTGGTGGAACATTGTGGACCGCTGAACACTTGGTCCCTCGATGAGGAATGCCTTTAATGACTTTTGCAGGCCCATTGCTCTTGCTCATGACATTCTCTGAGTGACAGGTGAAATGGAAGATCAGCGTTGGACCAGTGTGAGGATGTGTCAGCAGCCACAGTAAAAGCCAATCATTTCCATTGGTCTGATAAATCTATAAGGGAAACTTCAGCACAACATCCCGATATAGAAACAAATGATAGTTCTACATCGGTATATTGTACTACTACTTTTACTACTACATGGTAAATGGATTATTTATATAGCACCAATTTCCACATGTTGCCCGCATTAGACATTTAGACCCAAAATGATGGGAAAATAGGGTATGTATAACAGAATATATATCTTATATAGGCCTAATGTCTAGTTTGTTCTTTTTTTAATTTGTTCTGTATTTATATTGCATATTGTTGTCTTTGTGTTTTCCAGCACCAAAAAAACCCCGTGACATATTGCAGAAATAAATGAGACATTGAACTGACGTTTAATTGAAAATTGTCAGTAAAGAAGGTCAAAAACACGGTATGAGAAGGAAATATGTGGAGCAACAGCTCACTCTGTTGGTCATAATGTGTATTGCCATATGTTTATTTATTTAGTTACTGGCATTAGTTGGCCAAGTTGGCCACACACATGCTTTGTCTCGAATGTGAAGTGGTGGGTATTGGAAAGGTGACCAGGTTTGATGTGCCTTGTTGATTGAAGATGTATCTTGTATGAAGATGTATCTTGTATGAAGATGGGCGGCAGTAGCTCAGCAGGTAGAGGCGGTTGTCTGGCAACCGGAAGGTTGCTGGTTCGGCCCCGCCTAGCGAATTGTCGAGGTGTCGAATTGTCACAATTCCTTGTATATGTACTTATACTAGCGAATAAAGCTGATTCTGATTGAAGTACTTCAAACCAATTATCTGTGATGTGCAATTATTGTGCAATAGCCTGTTTCTTCAGACAACAATAACCTTCTAACAGAAAGGTTTTGCTCCTTTTTTTGGTAGCCATATGCAACCAGTAAACTGTTCTTATCAATAGCTTTTAAGCTAGCGGTCACAGCCAAACGATGTCAGTGTGGTAATGGTGAATGTTTATTCATCAAGAGGCGTGTACTTTTGTTTGACCTTAAAACATGACACAAGCCAGCTCCTCGACAGGTCCTGTCTGTGGCCATTGACCCACTTGTCCTGCTCCTGGTGGTGATTGCACTCAAGTCCATGAAAGAAAGACAAAACGACAAATGTCCAGATACAGATGATGCTTCCACCTATTTTGTACCTTCCGGATGAAAAGAGGCACAATATTATTGTTTTCCTGTGTTAGAAATGTCAACCGCTTGTGTGTGTCCATGTTTTCATAATATATGATGTAAAGAAAATAAATAAATAAAGAAGAAAATACATTTGGTTTGAGTACAATGTAAGCATCCTAGGGCGTTTGGCAGTGTAGTTGTGTGGCAGCCTAATATTAGCGTAACCACACTCCATCTTGCAGAGATGTCTGACTCAGTTAATGATCTTTGTTCAATATCACCTGCAACTGTCCTCTAAATTCCAGAATGCACTTTGCTTCAAAACCGCAATCTGCTGTAGACATCTAGACATCTGTAGTCAGGCAGTGGACAATATCCACTCGTAATGTCTCTAGAAACCACAGGCCTTTTGTTTTCTTCAAACAACATGTCACCATCCTGAAAATAAAATGAACAAGAACACGTACTATATTCCTATATCACAAAAAGTGCTACCACGTTGTGTTATTTATGGAGCATCTATTTTATGTACTCCACCTTCAAGTACAAGGTTTTCCATGTTCTCTTCCCTCCTCAATCCTCCCTCCCTTCCCCCTCCTTCTTCCCTCACAGCTGATGACTTGTAACCTACTTTACCAAGAAGGTGAAGGACATCACCTCTTATGCTGCTATCCTCCCTCCCCCAACACCCACCTCTGTTAGCCTTACCTGCTTTACCCCTCTCTCCTCTGGATATGTCCACAGATTAGTTACGTCCTAAAACCCTGGAACGTGCCATGCCTAACCAACTGTCCCCCTATCTCTCACAAAGCAACACGCTTTACCCCCATCAGTCAGGCTTCAAGGCTGCCCTCTGAGACATCAGAGCCTCGTCCCTCTCATCGGTGCTCATTCTCCTCGACTTGTCTGCTGCGTTCGATACAGTGAACCACCAGATCCTCCTCTCCACTCTTGCTGAACTTGGCATTGCTGGATCTGCGCTCACTTCCTTCACTTCCTACCTGATGGAACACACCTATCAGGTCACATGGAATGGGTCTTTGCCCAGAACCTGCTCTCTTGACACCGGACTTCCCCAAGGCTCAGTACAAGGACCACTTCTGTTCTCCCTATATACTAGATCTCTGGGCTCTGTAGTCACATCACACGGCTTCTCCTATCACTGTTACACAGATGACACTCAACTATTCCTTTCTTTCCCCCCCTCTGACACCCATATCGCAACACACATCTCCGAATGTCTGGCAGACATCAGCAAATGGACGACTGTGCATCACCTGAAGCTTAATCTTGAAAAGACTGAGCATCTCTTTATGTTGGCGTGGTACTGGACGATCCTGTGGATGTACAGCATCCTGTGGATGTTGTAGAGAGCACAAGAGGACTTCAGATGACCCTATACTATGTACGCAGGTTTAAAAATACAACCTCTGTTGCATAACAGCCATAGAGTGGCATACAGCAAATACTGGTTGGTTTTCCTTATTTGCTGTGACCACAGTATTGACACTTTCAGGCTATTGGTGAAGGAGCCAATACAAACACTGGTGGGTCATAAAATGGTACTTTGCCATCATCTGTGGAGCATTATCAATACCCAGTGAGGTTTTCCTGTGTAAATCTGCCGCTCCCAACGTAACAATATGGTGATTCTGATTCTCAGGGCTCACAGCAGAGCGATAGTGACCCACAGGCTCTATTCATATGCTAATGGTTCATTTGAAGGTATAGGACATCGGTAATCACTCCACATTTTAAAGAGCGGCCCCAGAGGCCACTGCTTTCCAATCAGGAGCGTAAAGCTAAGCAGCCATCCAGCTGAATGGAGCTTGTTGTTATGTGAGTTCGTGGCCTACTCAATTTCCATGACAACAAGGACAGACGACAGTCTCCCATTCTGTCTAAGGATTCTGAGGGGATGTAGCCAAACATTGTTATCCTGCACAATCAATGGGATTTCGTATAGTATACATAAACACACGCATCACTTAATACACTGCCTCTCAATATGAATAGATGTTGTCATAGCGAAAAATATAGGTTTTTATTTAAGTTTGTATTGTTATTTGAACAGGATGCTATTGCTATTACACAGTATGTCACCCATTAAATACAATAAGTCATTTTAAATGCCTACTCATTTTCATGTTATTTCGGTTATAAACGAGAATCTATAGCACATAGAACATATGCACATTTCCACATGTCTACAAACATAAGAGGAATCTTCTAATTAATCAAACATTTTACATCCCAATACAACTCCATGATGTCAAATCATGAATAAATAAATCATGAATAAAGCCCAACGCAAATAACCCATAAACAAACAACAAACGATAACATAACGGGCACTCAATCACTTCAAATGACATTAAAATCTTCTGGAAATAAATAAAAAATTTTCATTTCAACCATATCTCCCGCTGACAACCCTAGCCCAGCTACACCCAAAGGCTAGCCATGCTCCTCGGGTATCTGCCCTGGGATGCGCACTACCTGTTCCATAGTGTTCCTGGGGCTGGAGGTGACACAGCTGGAGGGGGTGTGCGCCGTGCTGTTGGTCCTCTGGATGAACTGCAGGAAGTTCTCCTGGAGGGAGCCCTCGTGGCTGGACGCCGCCAGCTCCACCGGCTGGGTGAAGCAGCAGCAGCGGCGGAACTTCACCAGCTCCTCGCGGATCTGCCGGTTCAGCATGCCGTAGAAGAAGGGGTTGACGGCGAAGGAAGCGTACGCCAGCCAGGTGACCGCCTCCTCCAGGACGCCGGGGCTGGGCGCGGCGGCGGTGCTCAGGGACATCTGCAGGTGGAAGGTGAAGTAGGGCAGCCAGCAGAGCAGGAACTGGCCCACGATGAGCACCAGGGTGAGGGCGGCCTTGCCCCCGCTGAAGGCCCGCTCGGGGGAGAGCCGCTGGGGCAGGCTGCGGCCGGTGGTGATGATGGTGGTCTGGCTGTTGATGGAGTCCGAGCGGCTCTTCGCCGGGTGGGCCCAGGCAGGCGCCGCGGTGGGCGGGGCCTGCTGCATAGCGGCCGAGCGCGCCACCTTGTACACGGCAGAGTAGACGGCGAAGATGAGCAGCGCCGGCAGCACGAAGCACAACACACTGAAGAGCACGGCAAAGACCCTCCGCAGGCGGCTGTGGCTCCAGTGGATGGAGCAGTGGGCGGCAGCGATGGAGCTGTGGTTGCCATAAGCGGGCCAGCCGAACAGCGTGACCAGCGCCAGCAGCGCAGACTTGAGCCAGATGAAGAGCATGACGCCCACGGCCAGGTTGATGCTCATGCGCACCTCATAGCGCATGGGGTGCACGATGTAGAAGTAGCGCTCCACGCTGATGGCCGTGATGGTGAGGATGGACAGGCAGATGAGGAAGACGTTGAGGAAGATGTACACCTGACACTCCAGGACGGTGAAGACCACGCTGCCGAAGAAGGGCGAGCTGGAGATGATGCCCAGGGGCATGAGCAGGATGGCGCACAGCAGGTCCACCGCGCACAGGTGACACACCAGGGCGAAGCGCTTGAGGTGCGGCGCCCGCGCGATCGCCACCATGACGCCCGTGTTGGCCAACAGCGCGATGAGGTTAAGGGTCACCATGCAGAACAGCCCGATCAGGTCCTGGATTTGGGACTGGGAGCTTGTGACGACCCCCGCGTTGTCGGGGACGGTGGGGTTGGGCCCCCATAGGGAGGTGGTGAGGTTGGGTCCTGTGTCGTTTGGCACAGAGACGGAAATCATGGGACCAGGTTTCCCAGCCATTTTCTCTTCACATCTCCAGTTCAACTCAATCCATTCTGAGGTGTCTTCAATCTGGATAGAAAATAATTATTCGTCGGTTGTTTGTTATTGGTAATATTTTTATCATAGTCTTAATGTTTTAATATTATGACGTCTTTCTCCTCTCTCTCTCGCTGTGTTGTTAGTGCTGTATGTTTTGTTGACCCATGTATTGTTTTTGACTCATCTTTATGTGTTGACAGTTTTTACTGGAAAATGTTACGTTCAATTCCATCTCTATTGTAAAATAAATACATATATATTACGTGAACAGCAGCTCCCTGCTCATCTGGTTAGTGATCAATGCCAATAGGTTGAAATTAATCACTTTTCTCACCAAAATTCTTAACTACACATTCTCACTGGTTACCTACCCATTATCCAGTGCTTAGTGTCAGAATTGAGAGAACCTAGGGTCCTTCACTGAGTTGACAAATCCGAGTGCTGATTCCGCTCAAAGCCAAGATAAGCAAACTGAGGCATTCGCAAACCCCTCCAGTTATTTATTGGCATCTGGTGTAGCCCGAAGCATAATTATAGCATACATAATAGCTCTGTTGCAGTGACAGTAGACCAGGTCTGCTCGATGATCTTTCTAGAACACCGTCAACTAAGAGCCGCCGGTCTGTAATCCATTCATCATTTCAGACAGCGCTGAGACGATGCTCCTGGTTTCCAGTCCATCCTCCTCCAGCTCTGTCATCTCTGTCCTGTGCTGTGTATGGCACTGACTGTCACACATTGTGTGGTCCCCGCCCCCTCCCTTCGGAAGGACACCAACTCCACTGTCCTTGCACAGAGCTTGATGACGTCTGGGTCCTAATGTCCGCCCCGCTCAGGGGAAGTATTGACTAAAAGCATTTAACTATTTCCTTTGGTCAGATGCATACTCAGAGCAGAGCATCAGAGGATGAAAGCCTCTGATGTCTCTCCTAAAGCAGTGAATCAACTAGAAGAATCACTTCATTTTACTTGAAATAATGTTAAAGCATTGTGACTATATACTGGAATATAACGATTACTTGTTATTTTAATTGGAAATTATTCCATTTGTTTCTGTATCAAATACATACTTCAACATTTCTGCAGCCTACATTTTTTACAATATTCAAAATTCTAAATAAGAAAAATAATACATAAAAACCTTACATGATAAAAAGTAACATACATGTTTTATAGTCATTATGCAATGTATGTGTAGCTACCTACACTATCTTGATGTATTGGGTTTGCATTGGGATTACGTTGGGTATCATTAGGAGGCCAGTCAAGGCCACAGTAAACAACACATTTTGCTCTCAAAAGATAGCATTCCCATTAAAGTAGGTTCTCAGTATTGTTTAATGACTCATCATAGGGTCCAGTGGTCATGTCAGCTGGCAAAGAGGTTAAGGCAGTAGCATTCATTATAGAACCAGATTGTACATTAGTGACACCTAGTGGTGGAGAACAAAACTTGACAGGAATATCTTTTTGGTAAAGATACTGAAGCGACTATTGGTAACATATTCTCTCAAATTATTGCAATACCCCTGTATGAATTAAATATTAAAGCAGCACTTCAATTCTAAGAATATTTCTAAATGTTTTGTAAACATTTTGCAACATACATAGTGCATTATTTCTGAGTAGTTATTACACGCCATGGCGTTACAGATATAGGATGGCAGATGACATGCAGGTACACTCCTCCCATCTTGCAAACGTTCGTGATTTACAGAACTGCAAAACTACACGACGTGATATGAAGACGAAAATAATGTGCACAGTGCATCGTAAAACATTTGCATTGCAAATACACACAGACGAGGCAAAACACAAGCTTTCAAAATGTCTCACGACCAAACCAAGCCAAACCAGTAAAGGGAGAACGCCAGGTGACAGCGTTGTAACCAGGGCAACTGTCAAAGTACAGGAGAATAGCCCGGTACCAGACGACACACGGAAGACATCATCCACGTATTTGAACAGTTTTACTGTAAGGCACCTTTTAACTACTTACTGTAGAGAAACAGGCCACAATATCCAAGCGCATGTTTAACTCACTAACCCTAACCCAACATAAACAGTGCAGTAAAAGCTTTGGATGCCAGCGTTAAATACCCCCCTGTGGAGGATGAGGACATGGAGGGCGACCGGCCTTCAGCGCCCCTCCTCTTCGGTGACTACATGTGCAGCTCCAGCAGGTAGCGGATGCGACACTGGCTCTCGTTGTAGATGAGGTACTCGCTGTTGTAGAAGTTGCTGTCTTTGCACTGACTCTGGCGTATGGCTTTGCCCTGGGGCACGGCCACCTCCTTGCCGTCCAAAGTGATGGAGACGTCCTTAGTGGGGTCTGAAAAACAAAAGCAACAAACAAAACCGATGGATAAAATACATGAGAAAATGAACACTATGAACCAAAGATAAATGAAAATAAAAGGCATTAAGCCTGTATTGTGTACGTCTTCCCAGTAGCAGCCTTCTGTTGTAGCATTAACAGTTAGAACAACATCATTTTCAGATGATAGCTGCTATTGTCTGGCAAAAGTGGACCAGGATAAAACAAAAATTACATAGTGCAGGGTTAAACAAATAAAAGGCATTCAAATGTAAATATATATAAATACACAATAACACGCATACATATTGTACATAAATAACAATAACAGTCCTAAATTCAGACAACCATTTTAACATTTCAGTGGGATCACCTGACGTTCATATTTTCAAATCCCTATGGAAACGCTTCAATCAGGTGGGGTGGATGGTGTGTGTGTGTGTGTGTGTGTGTGTGTGTGTGAGTGTGTGTGTGTGTGAGAGTGCATGTGTGTGTGTGTGTGTGTGAGTGCATGTGAGTGCATGTGTGTGTGTATGTGAGTGCGTGTGTGTGTGTGTGTGTGTGTGTGT
>OMKP01032444.1:0-12063 GCA_900302375.1 Bathygadus melanobranchus
ATTGTTTTCGGAGAGGTAGGAGGACAGTTGGTTCGAGACGGCGCGTTCTAGTGTTTTTGATAGAAATGAAAGAAGAGATACTGGTCTGTAGTTCCGGATCTCGGCTGCGTCAGCGGTGGGTTTTTTAAGGAGGGGCTTGACTCTGGCTGTCTTGAAGGGGGTCGGAACCAGGCCTGAATTGTGGGAGGAGTTGATCATGGTGGTAAGGAATGGCAGGATGTCGTTTGAGATGCCTTGGAGAAGGGGGGTGGGGATTGGGTCAAGGGGGCAGGTGGTGGGGTGGTTAGACTTAACTAGACTGTGGACATCGTCAGAGGAGAGAGGGGTAAAGCAGGTAAGGCCAGCAGAGGAGGGTGTTGGGGTGGATGATAGCTGGAGGGGAAAAAGAGGATGTCCTTCACTTTCTTGGTGAAGTGGGTTAGAAAGTCATCAGCTGTATGGGAAGAAAGAGGGGGAGGGGAGGGAGGGTTGAGGAGGGAAGAGAATATAGAGAATAGTTTTCTGGGGTTGGAAGCAGAAGAGTTGATTTTGGTCAGGTAGAAGGCAGGTTTGGTTGCCGACACCATAGATGTCTGTACATAGCTTGTGATAGGTGATGTGATATCAAGGCATAACTTCTAACTTAAGACAAGAAAACGTATCTTAAAATTGAGAATAAAATCAAATCAAGAAACGTATGCCTTTCTTTTAGTTGGGGGCGGCAGTAGCTCAGGAGGTAGAGACGGTTGTCTGGCAAGAATGGTTCAATCCTCGGCTCCGCCTAGCTAATTGTCGAGGTGTCCCTGAGCAAGACACCCAACCCAAACTGCTCCCAACGAGCTGGCTGTTGCCTTGCATGTTTGACACCGCAGTGGGTGTATGAATGGGTGAATGTGAGACGAGAGAGATGTAAAGCGCTTTGTATATGGAGGTAGGTTCAGGCAGTTCCACTAAAAGCTTTGTAGGCCAGCACCAAAGAGATGGGGAATGGACCCGCGAACCGTGGAGCCAACTTCCTGGACTCCACTCTGAGGGGAAGATCCTGTGTTGACAGCCAGACACGCTGCCCCAGAGTGTAGCAGGGTGTGTCGCCGGTTGGCGGACCATTGTTAATGGTCAGAGAAGCACAGGAGGGTGAAGTGGGCATGCATCCAAGTGCATCAAGAAAGAGCGGCAGTTGGAAGGGGAAAGGCCGGTGGCAGAACTGGCAGAACATAGGAGTTGCTTGGACCAGGAGGCAGGGTTGCAAGTGGCGAGAAAGCACAAAGCACAAAGCCATCTCCATCTCCTGGTTCATGCGCTCAGCCTCACCATTGGACTGGGGACGTAACCCTGAAGACCCCCAGCAGGCTGCAAAACTCAGACCAAAAACAAGAGGTGAACGTATGGGAAGACATTTGGAGATCTATGTTTTACACATTTACAAATCTGATTACACACACACAGTTTCTGAATACACATTTGTAGATTCCTCTACACATTCAATAATCTCAGTACGCATTTAGAGACACATTTACAAATCTGATTATGCACACATGGATTGAGATACAGTTACACTACTCCACTCACATGTGTAAATAGTTCTGCTACAATAATGGTCCCATACGTAGAGACCCACAGTGTACCTACGTCGGAAGTATAATTTGGCCTTCAAATGTACAACAATGTGAAATACTGGGATATTGATATACATTGCTTCTCTTCTTTCAGCATTCGCTGGTTCCTAGAACATTGAAGAGTTTGCTTCTCTCACTATAGGTGGGCTGTTCTTTGCCAAGCCAATGAGACAGAAAATATGTGACGATGATGGATCCGTTTCAACACAAGTGGGCGACAGTAGCTCAGGGGGTAGAGCGGTTGTCTGGCAACCGGAAGGTTGCTGCTTCGATCCCTGGCTCCGCCTAGCTAATTGTCGAGGTGTCCCTGAGCAAGACACCTGCTCCTGACCAGCTGGTTTTTACCTTGCATGGTTGACACTACCGTCGGTGAATGTGAGGCAAATGTAAAGCGCTATATAATTGCAGTCCATTTATAAGTATGGCAAAGTTCTGACGGGGATTTTGGCGATCATTCCAGTCTTATTAGAAGTGGTGTGGGTTCCCGGAAGACTCATATCCTTTGGTAAAAACGTTCAAATGCTAACATCCACCTCAGGTTGTGGACTTTACTGACATTAAACTGGCAACTTTTGTTTCACTGATGATGTACATGGTTCTGTGTATTACTGGTTCTGTGTGTGTGGTGTGTGTATATGGTTGTGTATTCATATATGTATATATATATCTCATGTGTATTGCACAGGCGCTACAGTCAGTATGATTTTGGACCTTCCCTTCACCATATGTATTTGGATTTGGTTCACAGTCGAGACTAGCATGTAGTTCCTCTCACAGCCTCTATGTGGTTCACAGTAGGCCTCTAAACCCCAATTCATACTTTCTGTGTCCGTGAGGCTTTGCATGACATAAATAGCATCGCGGTTAGCGTTAACATTGCGGTTAGCGGTCTTTTGATGCCACCTAAATTAATTACATTTAGTATACATGGCGAATAACATGTTATGTGTGTTCTTATAGAACACAAACCAGACGTGAGTTTAACTGGCGTTTGTTAAAGGATAACTTAGGGATTTTTCAACCTAGACCCGATTTTCCCATCTAACTGACTAATGTGGACACAAATTTATGACATTGGTCCAGTATTGAGCGAGAACGCTTCAGCCGTCAGTCGCGAAACAGCTGCATTGTAATTGTTTGGGTCATGCCCATCCATGTATGTCTCTAAAAGTGTTTCCTTTGCCACTGACAGGCTCAGATTGTTCTAAGTGTTTGACAGCATGATGCATTAGTCAATTCTAAATTATGGGAAAATGGGGTCTACATTGAAAATCCCGAAGTTATCCTAAAGTGCTACTTTAATTATGGCCCTGGGGGGAACTCAGTCTTTTGAACTTTGGTTACCACTGCAGTTCATCTGTTTATTAGCACACTTCACTCATATATATATTTTACCACTAAGAAGTTTGATACCTAAGAAGGTATCATCTTTAGTACCTTCTTGGTATCATCTTTAGTATCAACTTGATTTTATCTTGACGACATGACTTTTGACCATCATGTTACTAAGCTTGTCCAGTCCTATTTTCTTCAGCTAAAGAATATTGCTATCGTCTACACATCTTGAACTATGAATCCACACCTTCATTTTTCTGTCTTGATTATTGCAAATTACTAGCCGTCAGTCCCACATTACCCCTGTTCCTGGGTGGCAGTAGCTCAGGAGGTTGAGCGGTTGAACCAGCAACCTTAGGGTTGCTGCCAATTTTCGGCTAAGTGTCGAGGTGTTCCTGAGCAAGACACCTAACCCTAACTGCAATCGCCAATGAAAAGGTGATCGGACTGTTGCTGTTTTAGCCCCAACCCTGTGGAATCATCCCTAATCTATCAGATTTGCTGAATTTCTGTCTTATCTTTTGTTTTGTTGTCTCTAATTGTACTGTGTTTTATACTTGGTGGCTCAGTGTGTAGCACTGTTGCCTCACAGCAAGAAGGTTGTGGGTTCAAGTCCCGCATGGTGCAACATGTCGGGGCTGGTTCCCGGGCCTTTCTGTGTGGAGTTTGCATGTTCTCCCCGTGTTCACTCGGGTTCCCCCCATAGAACATGCAGAAGAACAGATTGGTGTGTGTGTGTGTGGCAAATAAAGGACCAATGTCCTCTGATTACTTTATTGTCATTTATTTTTACCTTATTATTCATTAATTTAGTTCGTATAGTAATTTAGTTCGTTTAGTGTGTATGTGTGAATCACTTTGTAACTGTGTGTTTTAAACATGTCTGTGAAGCACTTTGTAAATGTGTGTTTTAAAATGTGCTATAAACTTTATAAATGTGTGTTTTAAAATGTGCATACAAAAATAAACCTTTACTTACTTACTTGCTTACTATTAGCACTATTTTCTTGTAATGTCTTGTTTGTAGTCGCTGTGTAATCTGGCGTGCCAGGACTTCCACCAGCAGAAGTCGTCGCACTCCACCGACATGGCCAGGACCACCTGTTTCTGTGCAGCTGTTATCGTCATTCTTCCCACTGGTTCTGATTGGAGCAGTTGCTGCTTCCACAGGTCGCTAGCTAGCTAGCTAGCATGAAGCTAGTTCCCCCTAAGTACTTGACCAAATCTAGGCTATAGATTTACCATTTAGTACCAGTGACATAATGTTGTTCTAATTACGCTTCATTTGAAAGTCAATGCTTTGCTATGATATAAGGGTAGCATAACACGCTATACTATACTGTGGTTAGGCTAGCCTTATTCTCAAAGATACTGAATTTAGATTAATATCTAAAATCTGAAGTCAGACAAGCTCAAATCTGGGTGAACGGGGTGTTGCACTTTCTTTCACTTCATATTAGTTTCTACCAATCATGTTGCTTGAGGCAGGGATCTTGTAGAAGAAGATTCAAATAGAGTCTCCTGGCTAGCTCACCAAAATGTAGAGGAATATATTTCATAGTCCTGGTGAAGTTTCAGAATCCTTTGTCCCAAACAGGCCACGGAGACAAGGTGCAATGGTCAACCTTTATTCATGGGATCCTGCAGGATACCCCAACAACCAACCCCAACCAACTACATGGTTGACTCTTTTTCTCACTGGATGTTCCTGGGCTGAATGTTCTCCAACTGCATACTGAATAATCTAAATTGATTGTTACTCCTGAATGCTAGACCTATGCTGTAGACCTAGCCTCTCTAACTTGTGTGTTGATTGTGTCTCTCTAGCTTGTATGGTTATACTCATCAGGTAGTAAAAGTGTCTCAGACTCAAGACACACCTATTCAGAATTCACCTGGTCTCCGCTTCTCTTCCTACCCACCTCTCCTCCCTAACTCTCTGCCACTTACTCGAACAGGGCTTGAATCCCATCTCCTCCTGGATCCCTAGCACTTGTATGTTTGTATGTCCTAGCACTCAAAAATTGTACTTGTATTATGTAGCATGCTGTATGTTTGTACGTCCCTGCACTTGAAATAGCACTCAGCATTGTGTATCCATCGTATCCTGGCTACTTTGCTGTTTTACAGCAAGGGGTTAATCTAGCAACTATGAGCTTGAAACTTGTTCTATTAACCAAGCAATCATGAGCGCTTGAAACTTGTTCTATTCAAATCTTATTGTCCCTCTTATTACAAAAGAGGGAAAGTAGTGCCAGTAGCTCAGGAGGTAGGGCGGTTGTCTCGTAACTGGAAGGTTAAGGTGTCCTCAAGCAAGACCCCAAACCCCAACTGCTCCCGACGAGCTGGTTGTTTCCTTGCATGGTTGACACCACTGTCAGTGTCATGAATGGGTGAATGTGACGCAATATTGTAAAGCGTTTTGGATAAAAGTGATATATTTAAATTATCCAAGTCACTTTGGATAAAAGCATCTGCCAAATGCCCAAAATGTAAATGGCTTGAGTTGCCTTGCTGTATAATTAACAGCATTGGGGTTTGGCCAAGACAAGATCAAAAGGGGGTAGGTGTAGGAGTGGGGGTTAGGAAAGTTTGGAAGTAAATCACTTAAGGCTAGCCTATATACAATGCTATATGATGATAAGATAGCAGAATATACTGTGCTACAATAGAATTATAAAGCTAGCCTATATGCTGTGCTATAATATAATGATAATGCTAGCCTATATGCTAGTATATATATATGCTATAATATGCTGGTAGCTAGCAGAATATGTTATGTTTTTTTCCAGACTGGAACCAGACAACATATGGCTCGCCATCTCCTTATGAGCGTGGCGAGGAGCCGATGATACTGCCGATCACCCTCCGAGAAATCACCTGCACCATACGCCTGCTGCCTCAGCTCCCCTGTGTTCTCTTCTCCATGATGATGAGAGTGCTATGTGGGGAGCCACTGTTCAGCCTCCCTGCGGTACTACGTTTCCCAGTGGGAACCTGGGTGGGGAAGGAGGAGCGGGGCAGAGTTTACGTCCAGAGTGCCGCCATCAAGACCGTGTGCATGGTCTGTGGCCTGGCAGCCATTTTTTTTCCTCCTGGTTGGTGTCGCTGCTGATCCGCCAGAGTGTGCTCCCTGATGTGGGACATGTTAGAGGTGAAAGGTGAAAGGTCTTGTTTTAGGGCAACACCAAACCATCTCATCTTATTAAAAGTTAAAGGGATACGCTGGGATATCTGTAAATTGCCATTTACCAGATTTAGATGAGTTGTTTAATTCCAAATTCATCATTGTGCATCCAGAAGTTGGGTTTACTGGGATTGGCAACGCGCGGTCAGGCGTCGCCGCTGGGTGGGTCGTGATGAATGCGTTACCACGTCTCAAGGGAATGCTTCGGTGTATTTTCCACATTCTGCGGACAGCTGCGCTAATGTACCATGACATTGTTTGCCAGCCTCTAGAAAAATGAAGTACAGGAAGCATCCACATTCCAAAACAAAACGGCAAATTTGCATGCAGGTTTAGTCGATTTTGTTATCTGGAGCATGCGCTGTCGGAGCTCTTGTTATGTGCACGGTCATGGGCGGATGGCGATATTTACATCACACGGACCCTCGCGGACGCAGAAAGCATGAATTGGACCTTTTTTATTATTATTAAAGGCTGATTCATTTACAAACATCAAGGCAGTAAATGACAATACATTCCTCTTAACAAGGCACTTTAGGTAAAATAAAGAACTTCTATATAATAGAAATTATATAGAATGATAATATAATAACATAACTGAAATAATAGTGTAGAAATAATAGAAAATACATAAATAAAATAAGAAATAAGTCTGCACTTTCCATAGTTATGCTAGAGGTCATCAAATATTTCCAGTTCTTCATAAACGACTTTGCATGTTTTCTTTTCATTAGTCTTAGAGCACTGAGATGATTGTCCACAAGGTCACTTTTAAAGACAGAGAAAATGGGTTTCATTTCCTCATTTATTGCGGAAGTGTTAAACCTGATGCTTTAGAAAATACATCGATTAACTCAAACACCTTTGGGATTTGTCGTACATTTTGTAAGATGGTGGTGTGATCGGCCTACTTATAACTATCTGTTCATTGAAGATGAGTTGGACTTAACGGCGCCAAAACTTTTCTTGTTGAGTCACTAGCTGTCACACTTGCAGTTGCGCAGGGGGGACGTCAATGGCGTCTGTAATTATTATAAATATTATATATAAATACTATATTTATAATATAAATATATATTTTAGGGTTAGGGTTATGCTTGCAATTTTTCATATCAAGAATAACAATTTGTGTGTGCGTGTGTGATGAAGTTGACTAAAGGATAAACAGGTCGACAGAAAATGACTGAACCAATTATATTTTTGGTCTGTAGGCCAACCTAACATATTTTATATTAGGGTCTTTTTTTTGGTTGTATTATATTGACTCCTTGTTCCAACAGCCTTTTGTATAACAATTACAACGTGTATTAATCTAAAATACAAAAAAAGTCAAAGTTAAAAGTCTATTTTATCTATCTATGGTAAAAGCCTTATCCCATACAGTCTCTCTACACTTCCAACCAGGGGATGCTGCTTACCTCTGCGCATGCGCTCCACCTCATCAACATCAACACCAGGCAGGAAGGATGGCGGATGACCGCAGAGACCCGTCCGACTCGACCGGTGGTTCAGAGCCGGTAGAAGACGACCTGGACGACAATAAAACCACCACGGTAGTGGTTTTGTTCATACACCTTACACACGGCTTTTGAGGCTTTTAGATGAGGCACATTGTCCTTAACAGATAAAACTCGTCGTCGGGAAAGAAATACGCTCTCAAAAACGCAGCGTCCATGTTGGACAGATTTGTTACAATGTGACAATTTGATTATTCCGTTTCATGTTCATACATTCAAATTGAGATGAATTCAAATGTTCATGCAATATGTTAAACACTAGCGCACATATTGGCTCCTAATATAATAGTATGTAGTGCACTGGTCGGCCACCAGATGGCGCCAACGACCTTCCGTCGCCTGTCCTAAACTTAAAAGTGAACAGTATTTTATTATTTAACGATTTAGTCGTTTAATGGGCGCTTTCATTCAAAGTGACTTACAGTGAATTCAGATACAGGTATGCATTGGCCTATGGTAGACGTTGGACGTTGAGGTTCTAACCCAGGACCGGCTTTCAGGTTTCAGTAGCATAATAATAACATTTTAGTAATTAATAATGTATGTTTCAAATGGACGAGAACGCAGTTCATTTGGATCAGAACAAATGAATAAGTTAACCCTAACCCATATCCCTTTATAAGTGCTTTAAATAAATGCACACAGGGAACTATGAACAAATGAACGGAGTATCAGTAATAACGAATGGATTATGAATGTTTAAATAAACACACATGGGGAGCACAGTTGATTCGTTTATTGTCTGTGTTCAGATGGTGTGTAGCGCCTCCACGCTGTCCAGCAGACTGGAGGTGAGCGTCGCAGAGACCGAGAAACGAAACGGGAAAAACGCCATGAACATGCAGGAGACATTCACGGTGTACCTGGTGGAGACACGGTGAGACCCCGATGAACTCTGTAACATCCCCCCCAAAAATAGTAGCATGTCTTTATCCTGCTACTATGTAAGATTACAACATTTAAAAATCACGGTGTTCTTTGATTTAAGAAGTAACCATCTGTTTAGCGTTTTAACAATGTATGTCTCTGTATAGGCCGCATGCAAATTACTGCTCAGTAATTAACCACGTTTATTGTAAGAGAGAAGTTTACTTTCCAACATTCAAGCATTTAAGATCACTGATTGCAAAAATGCATTCATTCATTTAGAAATAGCACTATGTTCTGTTTTTGTAGGCTAGGATCGTGCAATAAATGGTAAATGGATTATTCTTTTGCAGGGATTTGCCCCCACGTGCAAATGTTTCACCAAAACAAGTTCCCCCCTGACGCTATTTTGCAAGGGCACCGTCGCTGCATCCTGCGGTTAGCACCGCTCAAGTCGATTGTGATTGGTTTAAAGAAGAGAAAAGAGTTTTTTTCCCCTATCCCAGAATGATAATGGGTTCAGGCAGACCTTTCTCCAGCACTGGCACAGGTCTAAAAACAAGTGTGGAGATAATAGATAAGATAATAAAGTATCTTATCGTATCTTATATCTTATGAGTCAATAGGCCTACTACATCTTCATTACCCTTCAAGGGGGAATTCTGGGCTTTGCAGTTCATAACTAAGATTTGGAACACCGGATGAGTACTTTAAAACAGTAATTCACTGTTTATTTACAGTAGTGTACTTTAGAAAGAGTAAATGTACATAAAGAATATTTTTTGTCAACCGTGTGTGTGAAGACCCATGGAGGCCCTAGCAGAGGGTCGGAACCCCGCCCCAGACTCCCTGTGGAGACGCTACAGCGAGTTTGAGGTCCTTCGAAGCTACCTGCTGGTCACCTACCCTGCCATTGTGGTCTCTCCGCTCCCAGAGAAAAGGGTAAGGAGATACCCGGACATCTGTCAGTTCAGGGACAGTTTAAATGGTAAATGTGTGTTCATGTGTGTGTGTTTTGTTCAGGCAGAGTTTGTGTGGCACAAGTTGTCAGCGGACAACATGGACCCCGACTTTGTGGAGCGTCGCCGGGTTGGCCTGGAGAACTTCCTCCAGCGTGTTACATCACATCCTGTCCTCTCCAATGACAACATCCTGTACCAGTTCCTCACCGAGGTAAACAGACCTCTCTTGTCTTTAAAAGTCATAGCTTTCAGTTATATTTTGAATTCAGTTATATTTGAATAATAGTTTAGGGATGGGATGGGCAAATGTCCACATTTGCTATTCACAATGTGGATTGTTATGATTGTGTATAAAAAGGCCTCTGTATATGTTTTTTTCTTTTTTTACATTTTAAATTGTGTGATGTCATGATGCATATTTACCCACAGTTTGTACTAAACTACCCCCATTTCATGATCCTAATCAAACACATTAATTCATTGAAAGGTCAGATTGTTTACATTTACATTTACATTTACATTTAGAGCATTTGGCATTTGATGCTTTGATATTCAAAGTGGGCATGGGAATGTTTTTTTCCCCCCAATCATTTCTTGTGAATAATTAATTCTGAATAATGAATTCTGAATAATGAATTGTGAATGTCTTCGTTGTCTGTGGCAGGAGCACGGCTGGAAAGAGGCTGTGTATGAAACGGGATTCCAAGATAAGGTAATGACATCGCCTCGCATGATCCCTTCTCATAAGAACTGACTCTCTAGCTCGTCTTCATCCCTCATATACACTTTGATTGTGTTTAAATAATAATTGGCTTTATTTTAACCTTATGTTTAAATTGTATGTAACTAACATTAATTTGACTCTCACTTGGTTAAATGTGTTTAATTGACTCTTATTTGGTTAAAGCTTGTTTAATTGACTCTGAATTGGTGAAATGTTTTTTTAATTGACTCTGAATTGGTTAGATATTTGTTTCATTGACTCTTTGGGGCGGCACTAGCTCAGGAGGTAGAGACGGTTGTCTGCCAAACAGAATGTTGCTGGTTCGATCCCCGGGTCCGCCTAGCTAATTGTCAAGGTGTCCCTGAGCAAGACACGTAACCCCAACTGCTCCCGACAAGCTGGCTATATCGGTGTATGAATGGGTGAATGTGAGGCAATGTAAAGCACTTTGGATAAAAGCACTATATAAATAATCCATTTACCATTTAATTGACTCTTACTGTATTTGGTTAAATGTTTGATTGACTCTAAGTTGGTTGGATGTTTGATTGACTCTAACTTGGTTGGATGTTTAATTACAGGCAGACTCCCGACTGCGTGCCTTGAGTGCCACCTTCAGGGTGAGGAATCCTGACAAGTACGTTTTCTCTCCTCTCATTTTACATTTTATTTATTATATACTTTTTTTTTGCCAACAGTATTACCAACAGTATGAGGTAAATATGAGGTAGCCAAGTGGGAGCTACATATCCCTCGTAGGTGGTGGCGCGATGTAGCTAAGCATAGCTAGGTGGTTGCTAGGTCGTAGTTAGGTGGTTGTTAAGTGGTTGCTATGTGTTTTCCTGTTGCCAGGCGCTTTGTGGAGATGAAACACTACAGCGACGAGCTGCAGTTACACACGTCTCAGCTGCTCCGTGCACGAGCAGTAAGACACACGCACATGCACACACCTGTTTACACTGTGATTCTGTACCAGCTTTGATAGGTTTGTGGTGTGTGTGTTGTAGCGTGTGGCTGACCGTCTCTACGGTGTCTACAAGGTCCATGGAAACTACGGCCGAGTCTTCAGGTAACCTGTTATAACATAGTAAACATTCATATAAATACACCTGCTGGATCTTCTGTAGATAGGACCCTGGTATGAGTCACATATTAGGAGTTACGTTAGCATGCAAATACTAATATTAGTGTTGTGTAGCACATAACTGACAAATATAGTGGTCTCATATAGAACAGACACAGCATATTAACTAAGGACACTTCAACTTCTAGTCTGCAGTCTTTCATCTACAGTCTGTGTGTGTGTGTGTGTGTGTGTGTGTGTTTCAGTGAGTGGAGTGTCCTAGAGAAGCAGATGGGGGATGGTCTGCAAAGTGCAGGACACCACATGGACGCGTGAGTAGATCTGTATCATCTATATCTATACCTTCTCTTTTCTATATCACATATCTCTATATCATCTATCTATATACCTCCTCTTGTTATATCACATATCTCTATATCATCTATCTCTATACCTCCTCACGTTATATCACATATCTCTATATCATCTATCTCTATACCTCCTCACGTTATATGACATATCTCTATATCATCTATCTCTATACCTCCTCACGTTATATCACATATCTCTATATCATCTATCTCTATACCTCCTCACGTTATATCACATATCTCTATATCATCTATCTCTATACCTCCTCACGTTATATCACATATCTCTATATCATCTATCTCTATACCTCCTATTCTATATCACATATCTCTATATCATCTATCTCTATACCTCCTCTCGTTATATCACATATCTCTATATCATCTATCTCTATACCTCCTCACGTTATATCACATATCTCTATATCATCTATCTCTATAC
>OMKP01032453.1:0-10729 GCA_900302375.1 Bathygadus melanobranchus
TGTATTGTTGTGTTGTGTTGTGTTATGATGTGTTGTGTGTTGTGTATTGTTGTGTTGTGTATTGTTGTGTTGTGTTGTGTTATGATGTGTTGTGTGTTGTGTAGTGTTATGATGTGTTGTGTTGTGTTACGTTGTGTTGTGTTGTGTATTGTTGTGTTGTGTTATGATGTGTTGTGTTGTGCTGTGTTGTGTTGTGTATTGTTGTGTTGTGTTATGATATGTTGTGTTATGATGTGTTGTGTTGTGTATTGTTGTGTTGTGTTATGATGTGTTGTGTTGTATGATGTGTTGTGTTGTGTTACATTGTGCTGTGTGCATGGTTGCTGTGTTGGTCGTACCGTCCTTAACATACAGAGCTGCAGGGGAGACGGTAATGGAGTGGGAGGGACCATTAAAGATGTTGTATGGGGAGATATATAGAGGTGGGAGAGGGAGGTGGGAGGGAAATATAACCACGGCAGTTCATCAGGGCCGACGCGCTCCTGACAGCAACGAGGAGGGGCACGGCGTTGTGTTGCCGCCCAGTGGATTTTAAATCAGCAAAAGTTTCAGCACTTTTAATTTTTGTTTTCGTAAACTGTGATGACAAGTTGGTGGAGGATAGTGTAGCAGCTGTAAAAGGTACCTTTTTCGATCCCCAATGTACGCAGGCTAACCTCGGGGTTAGGGAATCGCAGAGCTAGATGTCCTAACACCCACCTGATGTCCTAACACCCACCTGATGTCCTAACCCTCACCTGGTGTCCTAACCCCCACCTGATGTCCTAACCCTCACCTGATGTCCTAACCCTCACCTGATGTCCTAACCCCCACCTGATGTCCTAACCCCCACCTGATGTCCTAACCCTCACCTGATGTCCTAACCCCCACCTGATGTCCTAACACCCACCTGATGTCCTAACCCTCACCTGATGTCCTAACACCCACCTGATGTCCTAACACCCACCTGATGTCCTAACACCCACCCGATGTCCTAACACTCACCTGATGTCCTAACCCCCACCTGGTGTCCTAACCCTCACCTGATGTCCTAACCCTCACCTTACCTGCCCCTTAACAATCTGAAGTCTAGTGAAAACTCTGCATTGTTACTTAGTTTTCATACCTGCATCTTTTGTTGTCTGGTTTTGAATGTTTATTTAAACTGTGTTCGAAATGTTTGAAGCGTGAGTGTGTTTTGGGTGTGTTCTGGTTTTTAACGTCCATTAAGCTGATTGGTATCTTAGAATATTTTCATGTCTTCGTTTGAAATCCTTGAAGCTTGAGCTTGTTTTGGGTCTCAAGATCTTCCTCGTTGTTTCTCTGGTTTCTCTTTGTCTGTTAAACTGTCACTGCAACAGGCCTTATTCACCTAGCAGCCATCTTGATTTGAAACACTAGCAGTCAGTTCCCCCAGCCAGCTAGCTTTTATAACCAAGATGGCCGCTAGGTGAATGAGGCACATGAAGGCCCTCTCGCTGCGTGGGTCACGTTGCCGTTGGCAGTGCCCAGAGAGAGGGTTAGTGTGGGCATGAGTCACGGCCGTCCTTGGTGCCCTGTACCCGTCAGCCTTCGCATTCCCAGCTACTTGAAACCAACAGCCGTTCCCTCCCACATCAAACCGTGTTCAGTTGCCATGGAGACGGAGGTCCTGTCTCAGACAACCACCTCCCACTAACCTGAGGAGGAACGACAAGAACAAAAGCCCAACTGTTCTCCTTTTTGTGTGCTCGGTTCAGTGCTCAGTGATAAAGTTCCTTCATTTTTGTACTGACTTCAGTTTCAAATAATACCCCCTTCTCCCCTGTAGCAAATTGATTAAAACTTTTAATTTGTTTTTTTATATATAATTTTCATTAAACTCCGCATTTGTCACTGAAAAGTGTCTATCTATTAAGTTGTAATTGCTAAGTGATAATGGCTTATCTGTATCTCCTTTTAATAACATTGGCATGTCTTTTATAAAATCAGACAGTTTAATAGAGTTTACTCCGAAGGCACCGAGGCGTAGTTGGAAGCACTTAGAAGAAGGATTCACCTCTATCAACCTCAGAACGACGTGCTCCTACTTCCTTACTGCCTTTGTAAGTCAGCACCCTCCACTTTGGTGTCGCTGAGGTCTTATTGGCAGATCCTTGCCTGGCCACTCTTAAAGTCACAAAACCAAACCGCAAAAACAAACAGAAAATAGCTGTTTCAGCGACCCACAAGCAGCTTGTACAACACCTCAAAATATACCAACTCTGAGAAAAACTAAATGGAACCTGCAGGCTCCATACATCATGATCTCCAGTTAAACTTTGTACTGGAGTATGACAGAAGAACCTTTGTTGCCGAAGAATGGGTTTACACAAGCGCAGCAAAAATGCATGCAGTGTGCATGCAGTCTGTATGCACAATGCATGCAGACTGCATGGGGTTGTACCATGGATGTATTATAAGAAGGGTTGTACCACGTTCTCATAGTCCGCGTGGCATCGTAATAATAACTTTTTGTAATAACATTTGTACAACAGTGCTTTAACATGCACAATAAAAGCAATAAAAAAATATGAACAAGAGGAGGACAGAGGTGTGTGGAGGACAGTAATCAATAAATATAGATATAGATATACCATGAAATAACACATAGGATAACAGGAAATATAGAATGTTCTCAAATATGAGAAATCACAGAAGTTACAATGTAGTAAAAGACATCTATTTTACTGGAATAAAATAATAAATGAATTAGAAGATAACATAATACATAATTCAAATGAATAACGATAAGAGATCAGAATATAAGGATATATTTTATTGTATTTCCTTTCTCCGTTCCACTATGGCGGTTTTGTCATCGCTTCAGAAGTCCTTACCTGAAAGCCACTCTGACTGTGTGCACATCATGCATGTGACTGCAGTCTGTTAGCTGCTACAATACAGACGTGTGTGTGTGTGTGTGTGTGTGTGTGTGGGCTGGTGACAGAGAAGAGAGCCAGAGATAACAGGCTTATCACGGAGGCACCTGAAGCTCAGCATGAGGCCAATTTCCATATCCCTGGCCGCTGTCACTCCAGCACTGCTCGCTGTCAGGCCCAAACTTAGTGACTTAACGCAGGGAGGTGTGTGCCAACACAGCATGGACTCATTTTACAGTCAGGATTCCTTTAGTACCACGTTGATAGGGCGGCAACAAAAGAGGTTTCCACTTGGAAAACATTCAAGAATTATTAGATTACAGCATGCTGTGCTCCTTACAATAAGGACATGATGCAATCTGTGATAGGATAATTAAAACTGCAAGCTTAAACGAGTCTATTTGATATGTTGTGAGGAGCGCAGAAGTCCTAATGTGGGGATTTCTCGCTGCACACAGAGCAGCTTTGCTCAGACCTCTGTGTGAACCCCAGTACACGCTCACAAGGTCTCTCTGTCTCTCCCACTCACCCACTCACTCTCTCTCTCTTTGTTTTTGTCCATCCTGCTTGCACTCCTCTTCACTACCGTGACACCTCTCTCTCCCTCGCTCCCTCTCTCCCTCCCTCTCTCTCTCTCTCTCTGTCCATTACCACCACTCTGCATTGCATTCACTCTCTCCCAAAGGAGCCGTGCCTCTCTGCCCTAGTCTCTTGTGGCCCCCTATACCTCCGGGGAGGGGAGGCAGGCTAAGTCACACATTGTTCACTCTCCCCGAGAGGATCACAGGGTCACGTCTTTGTTTAACAACAACACATAAAAGACACACAAGGGGTCTTGAGACTGGTGCAGTCCACCCACTCCCTTCCAGGCTCCGAGGGGACGCTCAGCGGTGGAAACACTTCAAAGAGCTGGTTAGTCTCACAAATCAGTGGCAGACAAGCTCATTTCTTTCATTTCAAATGTATTTCGATCAATCATGTTGCATCTTGCACTCGCGAATTAGTTTATCTTAATAACAAAACAGGAAACACTGCGTAGCTCCGCCCCACTCCTCCCTCCACAAGTTACAACGTTGTCAAACTTCTGGATTTGAGATTGAGAGCTGGTAGATAAAACAAGAGTCTCGTTCATATGTTACTCAAAATTAAATTAGTAGCTAGAGGTTTCTAATTGGTGAGTTTCTTCAATGGTATATAAACATTAGAAGATGATTGCTGAAATTGTTCTATAGCCAGAACACAATTTTAATTAATACCCACACAATTGTATTTCTTGTAGTCAGGCACATCAGAATCAAAACCCTGAATACTTTAATCGCATAACAACGATAGTGAACCAACTCTAAGCACAGCACTATAGTTAGTATATCGATTAAACATGTCCCTACAGGATAGTGGCGATGCTAAACTGACTTCATCTGTTGCAGGAGGAACAAGTCTGCCTCGTTTCTCTGTCGATTAAAAGTGTCTCACACTGACTGAACACTGTCGTCATTATCTGTTGTTACCTGCAAATGTTTGAATCCATAATTGATCAATGTTGAGCTTCCCTGCTGTCTGCTGTGTGTGTCATGTTGTGTGGAACCAGATGTCCTGATAGGAAGGGTACATAGATTAACAGGGTGGGATTCTGTTGCTTCACAGAGAAGGAGAAAAAAGACATTCAGGTCGAGGGAGGCAGACAGACGGATGAAAGAGGGAGGAGGAAGATGATGTCAGAGGAGGAGGAGGAACTGTTGTGCTGAGGAACAAAGAAGGAGATCACAAACAAAGGAAAGACAAGACAAACAGAATACATGAAACTGATAAATAGAAAGGCAATAGACAACATGGCGACAGAAGCAAAGAATGGCATGTGTGTGTGTGTGTGTGTGTGTGTGTCTTGGGGATTTCCTGAATGGGAGGTTTGGATTAGCCCATGCATGCAACATGGTCTCATAGTGGTAATTAGTCTCTCTCTCTCTCTCGCTCTCTCTCTCTCTCTCTCTTTCTCTCTCTCTCTCTCTCTCCCTCCCTCTTACTCCACATCTCTACCCCCTTTCTGTCTCTTTCTCTCTATCTACCTCATCTCACATTCTCTCACCTCTGCTGTTGTAATGAAGAGAGAGAGAGAGAAATAAGACGTATCTCAGACGTCATGAAATTATCTTTTTAATCTTAATTAATCTCTCCATCTTTTCTGTTATTTTTGGTTTATATTTATTAATCTCCAAGCTACCATATAGTTCTGTTTATTTCCCAGCCTTCACATTTAATAAGGTAGCGTTGGAGGTATCCATGTATGTTATGGAACTACTGGATAGTGATTTGCTGGTTTGAATTTTAGGCTGAAGACCACTGGTTGAATCCATGGTTCTGTTTCTTTTGTGTTACTTTGGATAAAAGCGTCTGCCAAATGCTCTAAATGTAAATGTAAAGGTTTCTGACTAACTTGCTTCAATCCAGATTCAGAGCAAGGCAGTGTTTGGCATTAATTCAATAAAAATATTCGGGACAACTTTCCTGGCTACCGCTAATCAAACTGTGTTACTTTAGTAACCTATGGTGGTATAGCTGCAAATCATGAAAGGACTAAAATAGCAGAAGATAATATGCAAATGAGAGAAACAGTCAAAGGTAGAAGGAGATCAACTCTGAAAGGTCACACTGAGGCTTCAAGCTTTGATTCAGAAACTGAGCTTCAAGGCATGTTCACACACACACACGTATGCACGTACACACACATAGTCCACAACAATGATCTTAATTGCCCTCATTATTTCCTGGCCGTTCCTCTTCAGGGAACGGAAGTCGATGAGAGAGAATGTTCCTGAACGCTTTGAAAGATGATCTCACAGATGTACTCAGACTGAGATAGAACAAGTGCGTGTGTGTGTGTGTGTGTGTGTGTGTGTGTGTGAGAGAGAGAGAGAGCGGTGACAAAAGGGAAGTGAAGTTTGGTAAAGATACAGACGTGACATACTTCTACTACTTTTTTTTGCGAGATGTGAATCCACCTTCCGACTGAGATGTGAGTAACTGTCTTTTGTATATTCTTTATTTTCATCCGTATGTAGAGCTGTGCTTTAAGGTCACCATCACAACTAAACAACTAGGCTTATTTTGAGCCCATATTTTTATGTACTGAAGTTACAAACATATTATACAGTATGTTGTCTTCAACATTGATGCTGTCTTATGAATGTAAATATCTCAAGCATGCCGTAATCCGCAACATAGGAACCAACTCGTTTCATGCAAGATAACATTTTGGGGCACGTTATGTTCTTGTTATCTTCTGTTTTGGCACGAGTACGTCTTTAGAATGAGATGTTTACTCAGCCTCTTCATCCAATCAACACATCAAGTGAATCAGATGTGCACAATAAACACATCACAAACAAAACATCCAGGTCAACAGTCAAGACACTTCAGCTGGAACCAAATGCCTTCACATGAAGATAGTCAAGATGTAGTGGCCTGTAACGCCACATGTCCACACACACACACACACCTGGAAGCCCCCTTTGCATCAGGGGTCATGAATCATAACACTTATCTAACACGACGTCCTGGAAACCTTATCTCTGATGCTCTCATCTGAGCTGGGTACCACAAGCACAGCCTCCTCATAATCTGTCCTCTGCTGGCTCTGGCTGCGTGTCTCATGTCCACACTACCACTCTACCCAGGTCTGCAAATCCTGCCCGTTCTTGTTTAAAGAAGCTTTTTTTCTCTTTAGACGGGCTTTCTGTCGCTAGTTTTTTCTTGCTTTCTGTACTTTTGTGCTATTTTTATGGTTTTTTTACCTCCAGTTTTTTACTATTTGTGTTTTGACTGTTATTTATCGTGTTTTATTGTTTTCTGTTTAGTACTTTGTAATGTGTCCATGAATAAAACTTCCATACTGCTAGCTCTTACTGCTAGCAGCGGTGCTAGTGCTTCGGGCCCAACACCACAAGCTGCTGGCTAATAGCAGGTCTCTGTGTTGTTTGACTTTGATAACGAGGCTGTGTCGCTCCCTCCCTGAGCGGGGCCCTTGTGTCAGAGGACAGAGAGGAGGGCCCAGCATCAGAGCTCCTGCTTTGTTTACTGACCAGGGCAACAAAAGGGCCAAGTGAAGCTAAGGGGCCGACGGACTTGGAACGCTTTGGGAGGCTGCGTGTGTGTGTGTGTGTGTGCGTGTGCATGCGCGCGCGTGTGTGTGTGTTCATGGTTGTTTGTTCTGCGTGATGAGCAGCCGTGGGCCCCACAGGGTTCAGCGACCGCAGAGCTGGGCTGACCTGCTTGTCGCCCAGATTCCAGAACACGGCCTGCAGGGATGAGACTGACAGGGGGGAGTTACAGCTCTCTGCTGCACCAGATAAGCCTGCAGCAGACTTCCTATACTGGCCTATGACCCCACCCCTACACTCATGCACACACACACACCACACACACAAACACAAGCACACACACCCACACACACACACACGTACACAAGCACGCACACACACTATATATATGTACTGTTTGACTGCACATAAACTTCCAACTTGTGTGTGTTCTCAAGGGTGCGTTACAGTGTGTTTATGTAAGGTCCCCTCCAGTCACAGTTTAATTAAAACATGGCCGCCACACTTTCAACTTGATAGGAACCTTGGCTGTGCAAATGTGATCTCTGCTCTGGGCACTTTGTCAAATGTTGTCGACCTGAACTTCAAACAGCCACTCTGCTGTCACCACTAGTTCTCACATAGATAGGGTTACCAGGAGGAATGCCTGGTGCCCTGTGACTTTGTGTATACGTGTGTGCTTTTCATATTGGTCTGGGAGTGTGTGTGTGTTCGTTGGGTATTCATGTGGCGAGGACAGTTGTGCTTCCTGCATAAACTACGGGTCTGTGAGCTAAGGTCAACGTATTCTCAATCTTGTGCGTTGTGTAGTTTCTCTCTGCAACCCGGTGTACCTCATTTATCAATCCTGTAGGTGTAACTTTAGTTCTCAGCTGTGTGTTCTAGAACCACAGTCAGAGATCAGAAAGAGCTTCATTGCCAGGTACATTTGCACATACAACTAATAGTTTTGTTGTATGTTGTCCATGTTGGTCCGTAGCACCAGCTCAAGTGATGTTATAGTGAGGTCCCTTCCATCATGTGTTATTATTAGGACTGGGGGTGTGGTCAGGGGTGAACACTGATACCTCACAATGTGACCTCACAGTGTGACCTCACCACAGTGTGGTGTTTGCATGTTCTTCCTATGTTCACGTGTGTGTCTCCTGTCGGTGCTTTGGTTACCAAAGACGAAGCTTGTTATGAACAGTGAGTTCACAGACACGCTTGGAAAGGAACATATCACAGACATGTGTGGAAGGGAACAGACCCCTGACATGCATGGAATGGAGCAGATCATAGTGGAAAGGAACTGACACAGTGCAGCTATTAGAGTGAGCATTAAGACCAGCGAAGCTATCCTTAATAAATAAAGTTAAATAAAAAACACCCGTCAACTTTTGAATTTATTCGGGAAGCTAATAAATGGCTTCATAACAATAAACACATTTCCCGCATCATTACTTGCTAGTGTTCGGTGTCTGAGTGGAAAAGCTGTCAAACCAACACCAGGCTTCTTCCAAACATAAAAGTGTCAAATACAAAAATAAGCGGTAGATACTATAATGATGGCCGCAGTGTGCAGAATGACGGGATTAACTGCGTAGCCTCTGTAAAACGAAAACAGTTGGGCAAGCAAATCAAAGTGTTTCATGAACTTACCGATCCAACAACAACTAAACAGACACACACACATGCTCATCTGGTCCCTGAAGTGTGCTCATACAGAGACCGTGAGGAGAGGTGTTAGGCTTTGATAAGAGAGAGCTCTCCCAACGCTTGGCTGTTGTAATGGTATTGGAACTATAATGCGTTGCAGGGCAGCACTTTCTACAATGCTGCATTGATATTTTCCCATTGCTTCTGGCTTACGTGTGGTGTGTTTCTGATACATCAACGACACCACAGCATGAAAGACACATTGAACTGTGTGGACGTTGAGGCTTAAGGGCATTCCTCAAACCAAAGATGAAATGAAATACTCAGTTGCCTTGAATGACATTTTCTGCGCCACTAGTAAGCGGAGTAATAAAAACATGGGGTATTATTAAGTGGATATTAAAAATACATCTATTTCCATTGATAATGATCATCTATAGCACTAGCAGACACTTTTATCCAAAGCAACTTAAAAGAGAGGAAAATCAAAGCACACAATTAATAGCAGTAGGAGGTGACCACCACATCTCAGACAGAGTGTCTAAATTCTACATGTGAGCTAAAAACAAGGAAGTGGGTTCACGAGGTTGCTTGCAGAAGTAGTGGGTCTTCAGATGTTTCTTGGAGACAGGGAGTAACTTCAGCAACCCGTTCCACCATCGAGGTACAACCACACGGTCCGGACAAATCTGCACATGAGGTCCACGCGGTGCAGGGGGGGACCTCAGAGGGCATGTGATCCAGTTTTGTTATTCTATATTCTATCTATCTAAGTCTACTTTATATACAAAGAGTTTCAGTGACATTTCACATTGCTGAAGTCTGCATTTAATCATGTGTAAAGTCGAGGCATTGTGATCATTGGAACTGTACCTTTTATGAATGAAGGTCATCAAACAATCCTGTGAACACATCTTTCCAAGGTCATTACGCATTTATTGAAGTCACATGACCAACACCATGTCCCACACTGGTAGGGCTTACAGATCCAGTTATGTGTCTCTCTCATGAGCTAACTCAAGGCAGGAGAGTACACAAATGGATTTTAACAAATGGATGCCATGGTCAGTACACTAAGCAATAGACGGTTGGACATAAGCCTTAGAGAGGACTGAACTTGTGTGTAGGGTGGAGTGGAGAGCCCGTTAATGGGGAACACTCTCCGTTAATGGGGAACACAGCCCGTTAATGGGGACTTCCTGGCCATTAGCACAAGAGCTTTGTTCCAACCATCCTGCTGCCATCTCATTTAGTAATTAATCATTAATACTGCGTCTAAATCTCCTCTCATTAAGGATCTGCACCGCCCCAAACACTGCAGAATGCCTGCCTCCCATAGGCCTAGTTTTACTGCATACTGACTTCCTTATACTGTATACGTCAGCCCCCCTCTCCTAAAACTCTATACTTCCCCATCCCCCTCTCTGTGTTGGTGGTCAATTACAAAATGTAAACAGAATGTGCAGCTGTCTGCTGTTTCCAATTATTGTCTTGACACGAGATGGAAGTGATCTTGAAGTCGTCGTTTGTGATCTGTAAGTTGTTCTAAATACATAAAAAAGAACAACATCAAACAGCATTGCATTCAAATGTGGGTTTTTATTCGTAAAGGCATTGCTTTAAGAATGAAAAACTAAATAAAACATAGGAAACGCACACATACAAGAGGCATCAAACAGAGAATAATATGTGAGACGTAACACATGCCTGAACTCTTCAAAGCTCCAGGGCAAGGCCTTGTGTGACTCTCCACAGGGGCTTTGAACCGCATCATGAAGCACCAAGGTTGGGCATATTGACCCGCCACGCTCAATACAAATGACTTCACTCACGTTGTCAAGCTGCCGAGTTCATACGATCTGCACACTGTGCTCTGACGTCGCTGCCGGGACCTGTGTTCAATTACCCCTCCCGGGTCCTTCCACTGTGTTTACAGAGCAAGACAAGGTACAGGGTACAGGGTACAGGATACAGGGGACAGACTACAGGGTACAGGGAACAGGGGACAGGGTACAGGGGACAGACTACAGGGTACAGGGAACAGGGGACAGACTACCGGGTACAGGGAACAGGGAACAGGGTACAGAGTACAGGGGACCGACTACAGCGTACAGGAGA